>WBNM01020571.1:102559-154211 GCA_013399055.1 Ramphastos sulfuratus
TTCAAACTAACCATCCCCAGCTCCTTCAGTCACTCCTTAAGATTTATTCTCCAGGCCCTTCACTAGCTTCATTGCCCTCCTCTGCACTTGCTCCAGCACCTCCAATACCAAACTTCTGACTCTGAATAAGCCCCAACTCCAAAGGAGACAGAGAAGTGTAACATGTCCACGGACACACTCAGCATTAAAGGGGAAAGGGGAAACAAGTGCCAATGATAAGTCAGTGATATGGCAGAAGAAACTGAGGTCTGAAGACAAACCATCCAGTTCTGCACCAGTGAAGCCAGAGAGGTTAGTTATTGTTTAGCTATTCATGCAAGCCCCCAGATTGCTCGCTTATTCAGTCTGAAACACAGGTTAGCATAAAAAGTAGCTGCTGCTTTAAACAAAGGCTTTAAATGAAAAAACAGAAATTGTGGAATCAGCACTACATGCAGTACAAGTAAAGAAACTCAATGATCCAGACTGCACAAAGTGCGCCCCAGAAAAAGTTAATCCCAACATCTGGAAACTAGGAAAACCTGCATCTCTGATGAAGCTGATTCTAAACTCTACATGGAGGCCCTGGGGTCTTCAGCACTCTTCCTGGGTCCCTGGTCAGTGCCTTGCTGCTTCACCCTGGTCTGTGACACCCTCACCACAGCCTGCTCCTCCACCAAGTTGCAAGCCACATTTTATTTTCCAAAAGACAAGACCTGCTGACCAACCAGGTACACATTAACTACTCCCTACATTATTTCCATATTACTCACATGATTACACATAACTAGTTTAGAACAAAATTTTGTGTTTTATCAACACTATAAATGCGCTGACAGAACAGAGACACTGCCCTGCAAGGAACACAACTTATTAGAAGCGAAATTAGTTATGTATTTAATTCAGAATGGGGCCAAACAGCTTTTGCCACTTATGCAAGTATACTTCAAGACTAACCTTTGAGCAGAAAACGGCAAAGTGCAGCTATTTTTAAAGCCATCTGAAAAACATCAGGGCATGACATACCTTACTTTTTACCACATGGTAAAGACAAAAAAAAAATGGAACTTCTTTCTTTCATCCACCTGAGAGGCTAAATGAGTAACTGTTTATAGTCACTAATGGTTACCACTTCTGAATTTATTTTGTTCTCTTCAAGAAAATAACTTTCCAGCAGGGAATGTAAGCTTTTGGCTATTCAGATATTTTTGTTATTTTTGCTCAGTATGGTTTCTGAGCTATCCACAAACTTCCCAGGTCATTGAAAAATAAACAAACAGCAATTTTTTTTTTTTCTACTGTTTCAGTTAATACTAGCTACCAAAGTCTGAAAGAGGGAGTAGATATATAAACCATTGCCATTTTTTTGCTTTTAATATAATTCTGCATGCACCTACAGGGCTATGCCATTATCAGCATCACTGAGATGTGGTGAAATAGGTCCTATGATTGGAGCATGGGAATGGATGGATACAAGCTCTGTAGGAAAGACAGGCAGGGCAGAAGAGGAAGGGGTGTTGGCCTCTACATCAAAGAAAGGATAAGAAACTGCCCAAAAGCTTGCGGGTCAGGGTTAAAGGGAAGGCAGGGGCAGTTACTTCAGTACATCGCCTCGGACAAAATTAGGAATAAAGATGACACGTGACAACAAAATTAATGTAGGACTTTTAGTGTCAAAAGTAAACATGGCAATCTTTATTACAATAATATTGCCACCAATGGAGCAGTACTAACAAATGCCAAAGTCCTACTTTTTATGACATAAATTACTGCAGCTTCCTCCAGAATAGCCTGTTTCTTCAATAGCCATGTTTATCCAGGCTGAACACCCCCAGCTCCCTCAGCCTCTCTTCGTAGGGCTGTGCTCCAGCCCCCTCACCAGCCTTGCTGCCCTTCTCTGGACATGTTCAAGCATCTCAACAACTTTCTTAAACTGAGGGGCCCAGAACTGGACACAGTACTCAAGGTGTGGCCTAACCAGCCATATATGAAAGCAGCAGCTATCAGACATCCTTATCCTGTCCAACAAGGATACAACCCTTTGAGAAGTCATTCTGGCTAAAGTATCTTCTCCTGCTCAGAGGATGACACCAGCTCCTCTTCTTCCCACAGCAGCACCCCAGAGGGTCCCCACAATAGTGTGACCCATGATCTATCGCTAGAACTCTCTGGACCTTTGTTGTCTTGAGCCCTTCTTGCACGTTCAATTTAGTCACTGACTGACATGCACTCACTCTTCTTTCCTAACAAGAGATGACTCCCACCTACACACAGATCAGAAGGCACATCTCTGGGCTTGGAGACAGCCACAGCTCATGCTGTGTAGTAAAAGCTCTGATGCTTCCAGGAGGGGGAAGAAAAAACAAAACAAAAAGTTTGTGTGGCCTCTCTGACTTCATAATGGGGTTGTGCACTACCCAGATTAAATATGTGCAAGCAATAAAAAGGAGTATTTCTCTAGCAGTACACAAGTTCTAGAAATTGAAATTCAGGGTTACAGCTCGCATTTGTGTGACTCCAGAAGCACCTAGAATACAGTAAAAATGCTGAATCACTTCTCAAATAAAAAGAATCTCACAACTCAGTGTTTTAACTGGACAAACACCCCAGTAAGGACTGCTAAAGAACAAGCTACCAAACAAGGACCACTAGATGCTCACAAGAGAAAACACAGATTTGGGTACCATCTTCTGCGCTCCACCAGCTGCTGATGGCATCTCCATCCTAAATGCACAAAGGCACCATATGGCAAAGGTGTAACTATACAGTAAGTGTTTAATACAAGTATTTCGTTATATTGCAATTAGATTAATTCATGAGCTTCTGCACAAAACAACAACAACAACAACAAAAAAAAACTTCACGGAGTTTACTGCTGCATCAGGGCTGTAGTTATTTAAGATGTAGAATTGCTAAAGCAAAACGATGGCAGAAATTATGCAATACAAATAGAAATTAGGAGTAAAGACTCTCAAAACTAACACAAAACAGAGAACTGCCCTTTTGCTGCAAGCACTGCACAACTCTATGTCAAAATCCTGTCAACTATCTGCTAAAAATGTTAAAAATGTAATTGCAAAGGGGATGGGGGGGAATGGGCTACTGCGCAAATTATATTCTTTAGCACAGATTGGCTGTGTTTGTTTATTCCTGAAAATACCTTATCAAGTATCTCAGAACAGAATCCAACTCTGGGAGTTTCAACAACAAAGAGCTTGCTTCATTGGACACTTCTCCTGGTAAACAGTCTGAAAAGCAGCAGGAAATGCCACCTTTCAAAGCCCTACTGTAAATGCCGCTCTCATTTTCTTCTAGGGAATATAACTGCGCACACCAAACAAACCTATTCATCATATCCATCACTGTAACAAGGAGATAAACCCTAATCACAAAACCCCAGTCTATATTTTAATAAGGGGAAGAGATCTGAGAAGACAAGCAACAAAGCAAGAAGTCTGACCCCCAGAATTAGTGTCTACTTGTCCCGACATGAACTCCAGCATCTTGCCAACTTGGCTCCTTTCTGAAGCATATAAAAATACACGCTAACCAAGAGGCACAATCGGTTTTTGCCCCACTACACTGGTCCAATAGAAAGGATTTCCACTGCCTCTGCTAAACAAGTACATTAAACAAAGACATTTGACTTTTTGTAAACAACTCTGTAAGAAAAACAATCCCATTCTCTTAACAAATATATTTAACTTCATCTGAGGAAGCACTTCAGTGGCACATTAAACAACGGCAGCTAAAATAGAACTAAATAATCAATTTCTGATAATGTTATGAACACAAATACTTTTTCAAAACAAGGAATAAGATTCTTTTATCTCCTGTCCCCTATGCTAGTGCCAATGTGGATGAATGCAAAGGGGAGGCATGAGAATCTTTCCAGAGAAATCCTCCATTTCTGTTAGCAAGGCTGAGAAGGATAATACACAAATGCAGCACACAACATAAAAACTATGCAAGGCTTTGCCAGTAGCACCACCTTCACTGTGCATCATTTCAAGAACTACAGAAATATTTTCTCCAGATGCTCACACAAAATGATTGTTTAAAAGCCTTTTGAGGGTTAGTAAGAGAAAGAAGGAGAAGGAGGGCATGAGGTTTAGGGTGTTAACTTTAATGACAACTTTAAGAAATACTCTACTTCGTAGTTCCAGATGGAGTTAATGCCATTTTGAGCCTCAGGACTCTATCTGAGGTTATGCTACAGACACCAAAATCAATCCAAACACTGAGATCCAGATGGTAAACCTGGGCAGCAGGATGCCATTCTGTTAGCTAGGTCAAGAAGTTGACAACATAAAATACAATTCAACACACACTCTGTCATTTTAGCAGCTGCCCCAGTATAGAGGCAGATGTGTGAGGATAAAAAGCCCTTGGGTAAACTTGCTTAGGGTAGGAATGTAATTTTGTCCCCTGAAAAGAAAGGAACCAAACATTTTCCTATGCTAAAGTCTCCTTACAGCATCCTCAAAACAAAACAGAGACTTGTATTAACACACCCTTGTATCACTGACCTGTAATAAAGGTTTAGTAATATTTCCACAAGCAAATGCGGTGCCATCAGCACGAATCATATATGAAGGCACAACTTGGCTCCTGAAGTCTGCTGCTAAACTCCCCTCTGTTCCTGCCTCTCTCTCATTTGGAACAAAACAAAAATAAAACCCAAATAATTCCACAGAAATATTTAACTCATCTATGATATGAGTTAAGGAGAACATTGATTTATTTGACAGGAATATTCACCTTTGCTTAATATTCACTCAATCTCCAGTGAGGCTTGCCATAAAGTAGAGACTATATGCTTTCAGAGAGGAGAAAGTTTGATACCATAAACCAAGCAAAAAGCTCCACTGAAGCAATTCAAGTATTTGCTAAAAGGTATTTGCTAAAATGTATTAACATACAAATATGGGAACCCTATTCAACCCCAAAGTCTGGCAGGCCACTAGATGGTATAAGAGATTGATGGACTGTCCTCCAGGATGTTGTCCTTCAGCACACCATTAATCCTAGGAGTACAAGGTATTACACTAGCCTTCACCTTTAGGCTCTGATCCGACATGCATTGTCAGACACTGTGTGTTAAACCCCCACTACAGAAGAGTTTACACAAAATATAGTAACTTGGTCAGTAAAATTGAACACCTATCAATTTCTGCCATGCTTCAAATCTCAACCAAATAAGGCTCTGTACTCAGTCAACTATTCAACAGGGAAAAACATGTATTACCAAGTTCCTCCAACATCACTCAAGTTTGATATTTCAATCTTAAATACATAAATATAGCCTTCTAAACTTTCTACCAAATAAAGTAGCTTTTACAAGTTAGGCTGAAAAGCAGTCACTTGGCCATCACGGGAAATAGCCCCTAAATAGAGAGAACACATTTACGTTTGTCAGCAGGTGTGACGTATTTACAGCTGAAACAACTCGGCAGCCTTCTCCAGTCTGTGCAGGTTTGCAGTCAGAAAGTGGCCAACCAGTCACGTGTCCACAGAATGATGCCCTGCAGAAGAGCCACCAGACACCCTCCTGACTCAGCCTGACACTGACTGTCCAGCTAAGGACATCAAGAACAAGCAAAACCTCTATTTGGACCTACCTGAGATGAGAGTCTTGATCAATGACTTTGCAGAAATGAGACAAGGAGTGGACAATACATTCTCCTCCAACATCCTCCTACTTCTCACATGTGCATTTAGAAATACTAGCAATCCTTATTCATTCCTTCTGTCTTAACAGACCTTTCCCAGTATACTTTTCCAATATGATGCTCATAATATCAAGCAGCAAAGCAGTAATTACTTCCTCAACATGGGTATCTTTTACTTCACAAAGCAGATCTGCATCCAAACTTTGTAAAGTTCTGTCTTCAGAATAATGGAGTGTTGGAGCTACTTAATGGATTTTAAATCAAAAGGATAAGCCACTTGAACTTTATTAATCAGGAGGCTATCCAAAACAAAGTTGCATTAAATATGACCAAAGAATAATGCTCAAATTTCAGATATATATAGGACATCTCACAAAATCCTAAACACATTAGGAAAAAGAAAAAAAGAAAAAAAGAAAAAAGAAGGAAAAATAAATAAAGGGGGGAAGAGAAGAAAAAGGCAACCATGCAAAATCTGAATTGATAACACCCCAACAATCAGTAACTTGCCATATGAACTGTTGCCCCAACACCAAGCTATCCTCCTCCATGTCTTGCTAATGGTTTAAAATGTCATGCAATGATAAATAAAATGAAGATCAGGAGAAAGGAGAATGTCCAAGCCAAGACCATCTCATACAAGCCTAATCAATCTAGCAAGTTTTTAGGTCACATCCCAAAACTTGTAAAGTAGGCACCATTAGTGACTCGAGTCTGGTAATTCTTCCCCACCCCTCCTGCCAAAGTATTAATTCAGTGACTTCTTACATCCTGCCCTTCTACCGGGCTCCACCTCAAACTATGTTCCGGGCTCTGACCACATCTGGGGAGTGTGACTCACTCAGGAATAATACCAGCCCCACAGCTGAAAAGGCTGGTAAGATCAAACTACCTAGAGGGCACACTTCCCTCCCTTCAGAACTGCAATCACCATGCCAGGTGTGCAAGGGATACAGCTGCTTCTCCTGTTCCTTGCAGGAGGCTGCAGCACCTTCCACCGGGGCTGCGTCCACCCAAGAGACACAAAAAGACATTTCTCTTACTAGAATTATTTAAAGTTACATCAGTATTTACTCCACATATTTAAAAAAAAAAAATTAAAAGAGAGAGAAGCAGTCATACTATTTACTTGCTGGGGGTTAGGTCTGGATTTGTTCTGTGCAAGCAGTGACACTGTACACACACACATGCACACATACAAAGCCAAGGAGATACAAATTTTCTTTTGGCTATCTTCTGAAGCCCAAAATCAGATCCATGAGACTATCTCTTGGTCTCACCATGCTGAAACCCAAGATTCAGTTAAAAACACCACAGCAGAAGCATAGCGTAATTATTGATAAAGGGTCTAAAAGTTTTCCTTCCATCTTTTGAGGCATGCTTGGGCAACAAGAGCACTGAAACGTTGCAGGTTTCTCAGGTTACTTACAGGGCTAGAGCACTGAACTCTCCAGGTAACACAGAAAGCTTAAAGTTTCCCTTCTTTTCTTCTTCCCTCTCTCGTGAAAAGCAAAAATTTGTGGTGTATTTCTGATAAAAGCCCATGTCACTCAGCTTCAGAAAGAAGGTTAGACTGGCCACGATTTCAAATACAATTCTATTTTACCACACATCAGACTGTGCAAGCCATATGTGGGGTTCAACAAATGAAAATACATAGAAATAAGGAAGTCTGGTTAGAGCCAAATAGCTTACATGCAAAGTGCTGACACGAACATACGGTTAGCAAAAAGACTCCCAAAAAAGTAACCATTTCTCCAAGGTGTCACCAGGAGGTAAAAACAAAAGCTGAGACTTATAAGCAGCCAATACTTTTGTAATAGCTCTCCTGTAGCTGCAGTCTGACTGAACCAAAAAACCATAAGCAGACCCTGCACAATGCAGAGCCTCTACTTCTAATTCCAATAGCTAACACATTTTGCAGTTTTAAGAGAATTCTTGTGCCATTTTACAACATTTCTGGTGCCAGCAGGGCTGCTAGGCTCCAGCCCAGCAACTCCAGTTGCACAAATACATGTTACGAAAGGCACATGAGAAGTACATGTAGCAGGCAGTTACGAAGACATGCTACCGATGAGCTGAACATAATTTCCTGACTTATTTTAACAAACCTACAAAAACCTTCTTCCTTTTTTTTTTTTTTTATTCTTTCCAGCTCAGTAAGGTAGCCCTGAGTCTCCCTTGAAACATTTTCCACTCAAAACATAATACTCTCTAATTAACCTAAAAATAACTACTGGCAAAACAACCGTCAGCTTTTTAAAAAAACTAAATACAAGAAGTAGTCACAGCTCAGAAACTTTGGAAAATGTTGCCAATGTCAACAGCCAAAGAGGCACCATTTCTTCTTGGCATGACTTGGGTGCTCGTAAGTTCTCCAGAAATATAACCTTTATGCCATGCCTTCTGAGAAAATGGTTTTGCCCCAACAGTCCGACATGCAGCTTTGCTTGTTTAAGCTACATCAGTACCACAAGCTGGAATTTAAAGATCCATACTTGCGCTATATAGCAAAACACTTTTAACATAAACCAGGAGACATCCAACTTGTCCTAAATGCATAAGAACCTGCATATACCAAGGCAGCAACAAGGAATAATCGGCCATAGCTGCATGTCCAAAGTTAGAGCTTTCAGACTCAGTAGATACCCCCTCTGACAGCTCCCTGAAACTAAGCCTCAGAAATAATTTTAGCCCTATATCCTTTTCACAGAGGAAGTCTCAACTCTTGCTCCATCAGGACACATGCTGGGAGCTCTGCCTTAAAGAGGGTACACAAGGAAGTATGTTCAACTGCAGAAAGCAGAAACTAAAGAAACCACTCTGAAGTCAAAGTACCAACAGTATCACTATAAATAAATCATGCTGGACAGAGTATCTGCTGTGCCTTACAGAAAGCTACCCCACAGCTTCAAATAACTTTCTGTGCAATACAAAAGAAATATAAGCAGGACTTCTATGATAATGATAATACCCTTTCCTTTAGCATCACCTATACAGACATGCTACACAGGAGGCAGGAGACAGTCGCTGTTTCTCCTTCACTTCCAGCTGTGAAAATGAAGGCTGGGAAAAAAAAAACCCCAACACAAGTAAACTAATTCTGCATCCCTTAAGCTTAGCATCAGCTGAAAAAAAATTATTTAAGAAAATTGATCTCTGCAGGTAGGTTAGCCATTGAGCTAAACCATTACATTCCTTTTTGGCGCCCAACGTGGGGCAGTGAAAGCAGCTGTCTTAATTTAAAAAGTCCATTTTGGTAGGAAACAAAAGAGTTGAGATAAAGGAGAAGAGGATTCAGTTCAGGCTTGTAGCTTGTTAAGAGAGTTTTATGTATGTTCTCTTTTGGGGTTTTGTGTTCTTTGGTTTGTTTTTTTTTTCCTTTTCTGTGGCACATTGTATTTCCTTTCTGGGAGCAAACGTGCTGGGGTCCCATATATGCTTGAGGTGGTGCAAGGAAAAAGAAGCATAAAGCAGTTTGCCCTGCAAAAGAGAAGGACAAATAAGGGCCATCACTGGAACAAGATAAAGAGCCAGGGTTGCTTGCTCAGTTCTTATCTCTGGGTTTGGAAGATGGCCAACGACAAACAGCAGATAAGCAAACATAAGGCCTCAGCAATGCAAGAGGGAGAAAATATCTCCTCCTCTGTCCAGGCTGTGTTTCAGCCATGAGAAACGGATGCTCCTCTGTTGAGAAAGAGACTCCAGGAGGTATGGACCCTGGCATATCCTGCAGTTTTACTTGCATGACCATGGGGAGGGCATGAGAAACTGTGATGGAACACCCGCTTCAGTCCTAGCTTCACAAGTATGTGATTTACAGGGGAATTCACTCCCCAAGAATGCTACCTCAGTTTCCAGTGGAAAATCCCCTAAGAAGAGCAGACAAGCTGACACTGCTTCTGAATCTTCCAAAAGGACTTCCAAAACATTTTCACATGATGCAGGTGATTCCAGCCAGAATTAATGGGGCCGTGCCTCCAACCAGATGGAGGAGTGGGACAACTGGCTTTATTGGATTAAACATGAAGTGGTTTTAGAGTTAACGCTCCACTTTCATTCAAAATTTTAAATAAAGAATTGTACCAGATACAGAAGGACAACCATAGATAAGTCTGTATTGTTTCATGGACTAGCATATAATTTGTTGCACACACTGTTACTTGTTCTGTGCTTCCTGCCTTCTCCTCCTCTTCTTGTCCCCTTGTGCTGGCTGATCTTCCACGCCTGCACTAACCTTGACTGAGTAGATAACAGTTGGGGTCTGATTTTCTTTTCTGGGGGCGGGCAGGGGGAAGGTGATGGCTGGCCCCTTCTGGACTCTGTCTTGGGGGGATTTCTGTGTTATTTCTAGATTGTAAATATATGTAAATATATTTTGTACATATGCATTTTATTATATGCTTTTAGATTTTCCCTTGTTGTAAATATATAGCTTTATCTTACTTCCAAGCCTTCTGAGCTAGTCTGGTGATTTTATTTTGGGGGTAATTTTAACCCACCACAATATGGAACCAATGGCTTGGAAGGTTGAAGAGAGGGAACCCATCTGTGTTTCTGGTGTAATAGAAGGATCTCCACTCCTGCATGTGCTGGAAGCTAGGCACCAGAAACAGAAGCCATTGTTTGCTTTCACTTGGAGGGGTAGAAAGAATCACTGGACTTGACTGCCCCAGGGGTGGAAACACAGCCCCACCATTTGGACTGATCCAGACTGTACTGGAACAGAGTGAAGCTTCAGAGCGTCTGCAGTGAGCAGTCCTCTGTGTACTGCACAGCGATCTCACTTTGAGTAAGAATGGACAGTGACTGATGTATGATGTCTGTTGTTTGATATTGATTGTTGCTGGGCATGATGCAGATGGTATAGAATAAGGGGTGGAGAACATCATGAATTGAGTAGAACCTGCTGCTGTTATTTATACCATATTGCATTCATGCCAGCTTCAAAAATTAAAGTGCTAACTGGAGCAAAGTATTATGAGGTTTGAAGTAAAGATTACAACATGGGAGGTTTCCTGTTCTGGTTGCTGCTTCTGGGCTCCAGCTTCTTGTGTGTTGGCTTTTTCTGCAGGCATGGCAGCAGAACAGGTGGGAGTCAAGTAGCCCTGGTGTTGGTTTTCTGTTTTATGCTGTTGGGTTTTTTCCCTGTATTTCACTGTACTTCTTCCCCAAATAGGCTAAGGTAAGGTAATAACGCATTGTATTATTACATTAATAAGATTATTAGCTAAGGTAATTACACATTGTGTTTATGATACCTTTTGTTATATTAAACTCTTATCTCTTTATCTCAACCTTGAGTTGCGTGTGTTACTCTTTCCCTCACTTTTGTGTTGGGGATACAGGCACGTTTGCCCTTGCGCTAAACCATCATACACCACTACACACACTACCTAACAGTTCCCTCAGAAGTTGCTCCCAACCTCAACCACTTAGCTGGGCCAGCAACTGCCACACTTCTTCTGTAACAAGGACAGAAACCATGATTCAGTGGAACACATCATATGTATTCGGTAAAGTCACCATTCAACAGAAGGAAGATGGACCTGACTTCTGCACCCACTTCCCATGATGCCCTGCTAAGCACTGCCTGAGAACTTTAGCTACTGAAAAGGCAGTTTGAGCTTGCCTATGTTTTTTGTACAAAATCTCCTTATGTTCCTTCTCATTTTGAATTACTCTCCTCCTTCCCCCAGAGCGTATATCCCCTTTTAGAATCATAGAATGGTAAGGTTGGAAGGGACCTCAAGGATCATCTAGTTCCAACCCCCTGCCATAGGCAGGGACCCCTCCCACTAGTACAGATAACTCAAGGCCTCGACCAACCTGGCCTTGAACGCCTCCAGGGAGGGAGCAGCCACAACCTCCCTGGACAACCCGTTCCAGCGCCTCACCACCCTCACTGTAAAGAACTTCCTCCTAACATCCAGTCTAAATCTCCCCTTTGCCAGTTTAAACCCATTGCCCCTCATCCTGTCATTACAAGACCTTGTAAATAATCCCTCCCCAGCCTTCCTGTAGGCCCCCTTCAGATACTGGAGGGATGCATTTTAACAGAGATGCATTCTCACTGGAAAAAAGAAGCCTGACCTAAGCTACCACCGGGAAGCTTTTTCCTTACAAGCACTCTAGATGTTGTTAAAACACATGGGAATGATTTTTTCAGGCCGTTTTGAGCAACACAACCAAATGGCTATATCGCACACATCCTAACTTTTAACTCCGAGTATGGGTCTCTGGGATTTCTAGAGATTTTAACATTTCATATATGCAAATATGACTACGTAAATGTATCCAAAAAAGTTACAATTCCATCACCAACCTTCCTTCAAACATCAAAAAGTTGATTTATCAACAGCTTGAAATAGTTCTAAAAAGTCTCATAAAACACTTCTCCTCTGCATTTAGAATGCAGCTTTGTAATTACTTTAGTATTTTCCAGCAACAGAAGTATTTTAGGGCCTAAGTTCCATGGCTGACTTTTCTACTCTAATTCTTTACTCAGTCTTTTTTTCTTTTCTTTTTGTTTAATTAGTTGAGTTAGAAAACTAGGCTCCTTTGGTGCAACCATTTGTGATCCTGTAAGAATAAAATATAAGAATACTAATAAATAGTAAAGGAAGGAAGCTTGGGAAAGTCAAAAGTGATGGATGATGGCAGCACCAGCTGATCAGCAGGAGTGTGGCATTATCCTGCACATCACTTAATGTGACAAGCCCCAACAGGAGCGCATCTTTCTCAATGTGCACGTTCTGGCACCATGGCAGTGTTACCAGTTGCCTTATTTTGTACCACTGAGCAACATTCTACACTGACAGCAGGTTATAATCAGCATCTAGCTGTGGAAGATGAGAGAAACAGTAATGCAGGGCTTTTTTTTCTGTAACACCTTTTCAGTTGTACATTATTTTTCTGTAACAGTCAAACTGAAGACACTTCTGCTCCCAGTGCAGTGAACAGGGGCTTCCTGGTAAAGCTAACAATGACCTCAATAAAGTGCCATTATATACCCTTCTACCCACCAGTTTTTTGGACAAAATACAGTCGTATCAGCAGATTTACATCCTGACAAAGGAGAGAAGAGTAGATCAGTCTTTTTACCTGTGCTTTTCATCCAGCTTCCTCCTTCGTCCACACGCTGCAACTTATTTTAGCAAGAACAATAATTCTCTCACGTAAGTCAGCAAATATTTTTGTAAAGAGCAGCTGCAGGATGTCTGCCTCACAAATTAAATTACCCAGCTAGTGGCTCAGTCCAGTGGCTTTGACAGACGTTTTTCTGTGGTAGCTGGGTCAGGCCCAGTGCATTTCTGATATTGTGCCTTATGCTCCCTATTGGGAATTTACATATGCTCCAGTCTAAGGAAAGGAAAATGTTTATATTTATGGGTGGGACTTTGGATGCAGATTAAAGTCAAGGTGCTATATTTACTGATCTTGTAAAGTAATATCAACACGTTGAAAGGGAGTAATGAGTTCTTAAGAAAGATCAAAGTCTGCATGCAGCAACCACAAATTAACATAAATACATGCTAAAATACTAACACAGACTGGCAAAATTTACTTGCCTTTTCCTCCAGGCAAGTAATTTTGGCTAATAAGGGAGTCAAAAACCATTAAAACTCTTCTTCACCTTTATGTAGGGCACGCTACAGTACTTTTTGTCAGAGTGAATGAGTCTTTAGATTAATTTTGCAAGGCTAGGCTAATACTACCATATTGCTTACAGCTTGCAAGCTTTTGAAAGGCAAGGGCTACATCCTCCACAGAAAGGAAAAAAAAAAAACCCAAAACTACTACTTAACCCAGGCTTTTTCCTTATTGCACTTGACAGAACTTCTGTTGTCTGATAAATGAAAAGCTAACAAGTAGTCAGGTGTGTGACCTTCTTTTATTTGACTAATTACTATTATGGTAAACAGATCACCATTTTTTCTTGTGGGAGCATCAACAGCAGCACTAAGAACATGAGGGAAGTTATTTCATGAGGGCAAAGGACAGTTTTGCAGCCTAATCAGAGTCCTGTAAAACAGATGTCTGGCCTATATTTACAGCCTTGACAGTGCAACTGCTTCAAGAGGTGCTATTAAAGCAGTCATGCAGTCAGTGAGTAGTCATGATCCAGAAGACAGCTTTGCCCAAGAACACCACATGCACAGAAGCCATGCCATTTAATGCTGGACACCCTAAGGCTGGGCCAGCATTGGTGGGCTGTACCGATGTGGTAAAATGTCATTGTATAAAATTCAGATAATTTAAACGAGAACAAGACCCAAGTTTTTAATGTTTGTGTTTATTCTGAGTAAAAATGTGCCTTGCTTTCGTTTCCTTAACGTGAAGTTATCAAAATCCATATGGCTCAAACCACTTTCAAGAGCTAAGCTTCACTGCTTCACACTTTGTATCCTAAGATTTCGTCTACAGCTTAATAACATACACTTAATAAACAGACCTTGGAAAGGGACTAACAGCAGTTCTGTTTCTAAGATCTCCATCATTTGGGCCTCATACGCCCATTAAAGGCAGCAGGAGTACATACTCCCCAAGTGTCACGCAGGGAAACCCCAAGGAGAGAGACCCCACTCCTTCCCCAGACACCGTGGCAGAGGCTGCCACGCCACCGGCGGCGGTGGCAGGAGGTTGGACAAGGACAGTGACTCGCTGCAGCCCCGCTGGAGTCCACGGCAGCCCGTTTCCCGCGGCGAAGCCCACCGCCTGGACGTCCCCCGGGGAATGCCGCCGGTGGGCGCAGAGGCAGCGTGGGCACGGGCCGCGCGGCGAGCACACCGGCGGCACTGGCGCCTCCAGCCCTTGCCCGCTCTCACGAACCTCAAAGCAGCGCCGAGAGCCTCCCCGGAGGAAAGCCGGCAGTAGCCTCCGCTCCTTGGCGGCGGCGAGTTCCGCCCCCGCGCACAGTAAGCGAGGCTTATGATTTGGAGGGACTGCGTGGAGTGCAGCTATCCTCTGTCCTCGCACCCCATACCCCCCGCAAGCCGAGGTGCTGAGAGACACAAACACGACACTTTCCGGGAGCCCTTTCCCGTAAAGAAGGAAAAGTAGCAGTAAGGGAGAAAAGAAGCTCACCTCCGCCAAGAAGTTGTCCATGGTGGCCCCTCGGCCCACCCGCGGGTGCGCAGCGCCGGGCCCCAGACGCGCACCATGTGCCGCCGCCGCCCGGCCCAGCTCGGCTCTGCTGGCTAGGCTCGGCTTGGCCCCACAGAGCCGCCTCAGCCGCCGCGCCGCTCCATTGCACCCCAGTGCCGGCACCAGCCTTTGTCCGCCCGCCCCCTCAAAGCTGCTCTCCCGGGCGGTCCGGGCAGCGCATAACCGCCACTGCCAGACGGGGGAGGGAGCAACAAGAAAGGAGACTCCCGCCGCCCTACGCTCCTGCCCCGCGCCCAGAGCCGCCCCGTCCCGGCGAGGCAGGGGCAGAGGCGGAGCCAGGGCCGCGCCGCTCCCTGTGCCGCGCCCCCGCCCCGCCCCGGCCGAAGCGCGGGCAGCGATCTGCCGGAGGCCCTTGTCCCGCTCCGTCCCGCTTCTGGCCCGCGTTTCGGGGGTTCAGTGGCATTCTTTTAGGTCCGTCCGCTCCGCTACGTCTGGACAGCTGCTCGGGGCATGGAAACCCGCGACCCAATGCACCCGAAGGAGTGCGAGGAGCGAGAAGCTGCGCCGTTCTGAGGTGTCGCACAAAGCCGTGCAGAGCACTGCCAGCCAGCAAAACTTACTGAGGAACTTATGTGTCGTTTGAAGAATATATACCTGCAGGCCTCCGCTGCCTACAACAAGCTCTTAATTCAGTTTGTGGCATATTTGTGTACAGGCTTGTGTAGGTTTACTAAATAGATACTGCAACTGCCGTTACTCGATGCTGGGCGAGCGGTGCAGATGGAAATAGCTTTCGGGCCACCTCCTAGGGCTTCTTTCAGCAGCCCGCATTATACGTTTTCCAGCTCCTTGCATATCTGCAAAGCAGGTATGAAGGGTTCATATCTCGTGGAAACATTTCTTGTTCGTCATTTTGTATTCAGCCTGCAGTAAGTAACGGCACAAGGAACATGCCAAAGGTAAATCAAATCGTTCAGATAGGGACTCGCTTCATTCACATTATGGAAAGAAATGTACTGAAAAAGTAAGTTACAGCCATAAAGTGAACTGAGTTTTCAGGTTCATTTTGGTTGCAGGCGATATCCTAACAGTGCAATGTCGAGCATGTAAGTACAAGAGACCAGCCCTGGATATCACAAATAATCACAAGTATGTCAATCGTAATTTTTTTAAGGTGTCTTAGGAGCTAACATGTAGAGCACAACAAGCACTGATAAAAAAAAGCCAGTTTAAGAATACATACACTACACAAGCAGAACATTCTTTCATCTTTGTTTCCATTTATCTAGTGCCAAAAAAACAACCAAAAAAACCAAACCAAAGCAAAAAAAAAAAAACTAACAAACAAAAAACAAACAAAAAACACCAACGACAACAAAGAAAATTAATGAAGAGGAGAGCAGGCAAAAGAGTTTTGGCTTTAAGATACGTGATGTCTAAAATAGAGTTCTGCTGTCCTTGGAGGTTCACCCCTGATATCCAGGCAAACTGCTGTGCCAGCAAGGTTAGAACTGGAACAAAGCAGCACAAGACACACCTTCTGCCGAGGGAGTACCTGTTAGAGCCTGCCCGGGCTCAGGCAGAAATGGGTGGGGAGGAGCCTTTTAGAGAGGCGGAAATTGCTTGGGACACGACCATTTTCTGTAGATCGGCAGTAGACCGCCGCTCGCCTTGCCATGGCCAGCGACAACGGCTCACAGCAGCAAAAGCAGAAGAACTTCCCACCTTGGCTGTAGCTCAGCACAGCCTTCGCGGGCATCACCTCTGTCGCAAATGGCCAAACCCAGCCAGGAGGCACCCGAACTGCTCTGTCTGCACAGTACCAACTCACAGTAGAATTATCCTGAAGATTTATTCCACTGTAGAGTACTTGGTGTAAATTGCAATGTAGAAGCTCCGTAACTATTCCAATCATGCTTTCGAAGTTACTCCAGGGAATTTTTTTTTTTTTCCACAGTCACTGTGCTAGAAATGGTTCCCACTCAGACAAACCCTAATTTGGCGAGGGATGAGTCAGAGTAGGGGTATTTATTAAATTATTTGGACTTCTGATAGAGTACTTGTTTGACAGCATGCTATTGGAATATAACTCTTGTATCTGACTACTGCATTTTACATGCTCACATCTGTGAAGGACAACAATGCAGGAATTCATGAAAATTTTGAACCCATCATCCAATAAAAGCAGCCTGTGGGTTTTTTAAGTGAGAATTTCAGTAAATTGCAACACTACTAGTAGAGCAGAACCAGACTGATGAAGCCTAAAAATACATTGCAGAAAGAATGAGTGTTCTTTGTGGTGTGGATGTATTGCAAAAGATTGTAAAACTCGCAGGATTTGGAACAACTGCAAAGAGGCATGAGCAGGAGCTCATGATCTATGAAGAGGGATTTGGAGAGCATAGAGAAAGGAAGAGTAGTTTGTACAGTCACTCCAATAAGTTACATACTTCTTTGTTTTGTGTCAGTCCTGCTCACAGTTTATAAGCACTAGCATCTGTGTTTCATAGCAGAGGGGTTTTGAAACACAGTATTTCCTTTTCCCATTTTGAAAATGACCCCAAACTAGTTTCTTACACATTTTATGCAGTTGTTTTCTAATTTGGAAAACCCCATAGATACACTTTACAAAGTTCCATATATGGGGACTTAGCCTGTTCTGCACAGCTCCAGTTCTCTTTTAATCAGTAGAAATTCCTGCACTGATCATGTGCCTAAGGTAAATTACTTCATTTTTAAGCTGCTTACATGTATGCTGGCTCAGTTTTCAGCCAGGAATAGAGATACCTCCTTGCTGGTTGTTAAGGTCTTCCCACTTTGTGCAGGTGGTCAGTGGTGAGGTGACTGGTCAGCAGAACACTTTGCCCCAGCCTCTCTCCTGCTCTATGCAGTACAGCTTTGACATTTTTTAGGATTTACTTTACTCTTACCTGGTCTGTTAGACAATTTTATTATTCCTCACTTAAATTGGCTGTATTATGTGGGTCAGGTCACATCTTCACCCACCTTTTTTGACCTTTTTTCTGTCTACCAATTGTTACTAGAGTCCATATTTGACCAAAATGTCTGATAAAACACAGGCATCTCTTTCTTCCTTAGCAGATGAACTTTCATAATACCCTAGACTTTTGAAACATATTTTAACCCCTCTTGTCTGTATCAATGTCTTGAAATCTCCTATAGCATGTAGATCTCTCCATTTTTGCTTTGGAGGCAAACCCAACTTACTGACTCATAGATTCACAGAATGTTTTAAGTCAAAGAGATCTTAAAGATCATCTAGTTCAACCTCCCTGCCATGGGCACCTTCCACTAGAACAGGTTGCTCAAGGCCTCATCCAACATGGCCTTGAACACCTCCAGGGAGGGGGCATCCCTGGCCAACCTGTTCTACTGTCTCACCACCTTCACTGTAAAGAACTTTTTCCTACTATCTATTCTGAATCTGCCTTCCTCAAGCTTAAAGCCATTCCCTCTCATCCTATCACTACAACACACTGAAAAAGTCCTTCCCCACCTTTCCTGTAGCCCTCCTTCAGGTTCTGGAAGACCACTATAAGGTATCCCTGGAGCCTCTTTTCCAAGCTGAACAGCCCCAACTCTCACAACCTGCCCCCACAGAGGATGTGCTCCAGTCCTCTTATCTTCACGGCCCTTCTCTGGACCCACTCCAGCAGTTCCATGTACCTTTTATGCTGGGGGTGCCAGAACTGGATGCAGTACTCCAGGTGAGGTCTCAGGAAAGCAGAGGGACAGAATCACCTCCCTTGTCCTGCTGGTCATCACGTTTCACTTGAGCTGTGTTTCTTCACTTTGTAGTGACTTTGTAGTGAGGCGCTCCAAGCTTACTTCCCCCCCTCTGTCAGCAAAGGTTTCAATGGAGGAAGGAGAAGGTGTGAAACTGCTTTCCCCCACCTCTGTGGGCTTGAACATGGAACAGCAAAAGGCATGCTTTTCCCACACGTGTACTCACTCCTGGGAATGCCCATGCTAGAATCTGGGATTGTGATTGGCTGGATTCTTCGTGCCCAGTATATATTGGCACTGGACACATTGTCTAGAAAGGACTTAAATAGAGCAACCAGAAGTCCTGCAAGTCCTGTGAGTCCAGCAAGTCCATTAGGTCCCTTCAAGAGAGTTGCCTGCGGCACTCAGACTGGCTTCTCCTCAGACCGGCATACCCTGGCTTCCTGCTCGCTATCCCCGAGCTGGAGGGATCCTGCCTCTGCTGTAAACTGCTGCTGTTGGCAGGAACATGCCCACACTATGGCTTTTCCCTGCTCTGCTAAGGCAGTGCTGCTCCATGAGATCTGCCTCGTGGAAGTTGTGTTTGGAGACACTTTGGCAGGTTCCATTCACTTTGGACTTATTCCAAAATTGGATTATAATTTGCAGTTTCCTGAAGCTGCCACAGAGGATATTCAGGGACCATCTCCAAATTCCTACTCTGCCCTCATGAGTAAATTGGTCTTTTCCATAGGCTTTCTGCTCTGCCTCTGATTTCTGAGTGGGGTACAGCTATCTTGTGGCTTAGCCTTTTCCATTTTCTGACTTGCTCAAATTACCAAAATTGCTCATAAGCATCCTTGTGGAAATTCCCAACCAAATTAGAACCTGTAAATAAAATTTAACTGGTTTTGTATATAGTTTTGGGGCAGAGCTTTTCAGGAAAATAAAAATAAGCATTTTTTTATAATTCCTGCCTCATAAAATTAATTCCCAATAAAATCAGACTTCTAAAAAACATTTATTGGATCTGCATTTATTACAAAATTCATATACATTATTTCATCCCAGCAAACCATTAACTGATTCAGCACCTTGAGCATGCTTGTTCAAATTCTAGATGTCCATTTTTCTATGTAACTTTTTTCTGCATTCTCATCTATCAAAACTATTGAGGCATTATGGGTGCTGGTGGATTCCTGAGGCTGAGAATGTCAGGGGTTCCCCAGGGAGCTGCTGGCAGGGTCAGGTAGCCAGGACCTATCCCAATACACCAGCCAGACACAGGGCAGCTGGGGACACTGGGTAGATGAGGGTAACCCTGAAGGAAATGATCAGGGCTGGTTAGAGCTGGTGGTGTCCTCAGGGCTGTGATAGCAACTATTCTTGAAACCAAATAGGTTGCTGTTGCAAGCCCTGTGTCTTTACTGTGTCTCGCTGTCAATGATGAGGGTTTCTGTGCATCTCACAAATTCTGATCCTTGTTCAGTAAGCAAACATTCATCACATTTCCCCAGCTGTAATACGAAACACTAGAAAATCTGCAGGGTGCATCTTCATGCTAAAAAGCTGTATCTTTTATGACTGGCGAGTTTTCATTATACGCATGTGATGTTTTGTTCTTGCCTGACTTACCTCATTTTTAGTTGCCATTTTTCAGCAGTGGTATCATTGAACTGAGTGACTAGCATTTGCATCCCTGACAGGTTTACTGCACAAAAGCTTTCCTTCTGCATCACCCTTTGGAGGAGCTTTCCTGTCCCTACTGACTGCCCTGAAGCAGGTTATGTGCATTACCCTACAGCACTGCTGCCCCTTCTATTGTAAATGTGGATTGTTTTCAGAATTAAAAGATATATTCTGTTAATTCAATATTATTAATTAAAAGGAGCCTAAATCAAAGTCTCTTCTCATCAAAATAAGGCAGTGTGTCTCTTTGCTTTCAGCTCAAGGCCTCGTTTCATCCATGACTCTCTGAAATTTGCTCTCAGATTTTTTCCCTTTGAGTCTTTGTCTATGTCTACTCAGTTTTCGGAGTGACTTAGCATATGGTGTGCATTTCTGGTAAGGATTCCTGTTTCTTTCAACTTAGTCCAAAAGAGAAGTTTAACCTTGTGTTTATTCTCCAGGGCTGCTATTTCGCTTGTGAGCCCCAGTCAGGTTTCAGCTGACTAACTTTTGTTGAACAAGATGTTTGGCATTGACATCATGAAAACCCAAAATCTCACAGTTCAGGCACAAGATGTTATTGGAGGAGGAAATATTTCTGCAGTGGGTGACAGCATAAAGGCAGACTGATAGCACAGAGCACAGTTTGCTAACACACAAAATTTCACGGACATAATGAAAAAAAAGGATTGTTGCAGTCAAAATTGTCACGATCTGTGCAGAGCTGAAAACCCAGTTTCCTTACATTCTTGTCCATCATAACTCCTTCACAGGCAAGTGCTCAAGTTTCAAAGCCAGTTCGAGGTCATGGTACTAGCTTTCAAAATAATTAACAGATATTCTTCAAATGAATACCCAACAGGACTGGACAGCCTTCCTCTTTTTCTGAATTGTGCCAGCTCTCACTGTGAGATGTAGTGTGAGCCAAGTGTCTGAGTGGCAGTTGTAAACTCTGAGATGTGAGGCTCTTCAGCATTAGGTCCTGTTATGCTGAACCGCCTCTTGCCAGGATAAGCCTAGCCATTAAGCATGGCAAGCAGTGGATCAATTTAATTTTTCAATCTCATAGAATCATAGAATCATAGAATGGTAAGGTTGGAAGGGACCTCAAGGATCAGCTAATTCCAACCCCCTGCCATAGGCAGGGACACCTCCCACTAGCACAGGTTACTCAAGGCCTCACAGATGAACTTTAGTTATTAAACTCTAGGAGTAATAAAAAGCAAAGTGACTGCAGATTTTTGTAGCAGCTTCATTTATAGCTACTGTAACATAAAGTCGTTTCAACATTTTCTATGTAAACAACCTCCCAACAGGAACAAAGTAAAAAAAAAAAATTAAAAAAAAACAACTAGGGGACATTTTCTTGGCTAAGTTTGGTGCAAGTACTTTTATGGAGTCACAGAATCACAGAATCACAGAATTAACCGGGTTGGAAAAGACCTTCAAGATCATCGAGTCCAACCTGTCACCCAACACCATCTAATTAACTAAGCCATGGCACTAAGTGCCTCATCCAGTCTCCTTTTAAACACCTCCAGGGATGGTGACTCCACCACCTCCCTGGGCAGCCCATTCCAATGCCAATCACTCTTTCTGTGAAGAAATTTGAAGAGTCCTAGGTGAGAAAATAATAACAACTGTAGACATCCCACAAAACAATCACAGACACTGTGGATGTGATGCCTTCTGTGCTGCCAGGCTGACTACATACTCAGAACAGCAGGCCCATTCCTAGTTTGGGATGTACAAATCCAAACTTGTTACTGTCTTGGAGCTGGATTGTCATATGACAGCACATTTAAGCGTATCAGCTTAGGGCCTGGTGAAAAGCATTAAGTACATTTTGTTATACTTGCTTTCTCATTGGAACCTCTACCTGGGATATTCTGAGCTTTATTTTCCACGTAAGAAAATGGTCTCTATTACAAGACTTCAAGGTATTTCACAAACTCCAGCCCTTCTGCACCCTTCAACAGCATCACTGCTCATGGTGGCAGGCTATTCCTTACATGTAGCTTCTGTCACCCTTGGCTGTCTGAGCCTCATTGACCCTTCATCTCATTGAAGATTGCTGCTGCATTTCTTCCTCTCCCACATCTTTCGATCTTTCTCTCTCCTCTCACCTCTCTTCTCCCCTCATCCTGCTCACAACCTATTCATTTTAATTCTATCAGCATGGAATACAGTTTTCAGATAAGATGCCAACAGAGAAGCTGTATTATCCAAGGACATTGGTTATCACATACAGATATCTGCTGGAATTGAAGCAGGGGAGTGACAGACAAAAGCTATCAAAAAGCTTAGGGTCAGTTAAGGGATAAAGACAATGGGAAAGCATGAAAAGAAATTAATGGTTTTCTCATATTCTCCTGAATCAGATTATGAATGTGTTTCCTTTATCTTTATCCAGGCAGCTTGTTTAAAGATGTATTTTAAAGCAACTTATATTTGCAAACCCTGCAGTCACAGTTTGTACATGTGTTCATTTATCACATAGTCAGACCTGTGCAAAACATTGGTACCCAGTGGGGTAATCCAGGACAACACATTTTGCTGCCTCAGTACCACATAAGCCAGGTTAGGTCACAGAATCACAAAACTGTCAGGGTTGGAAGGGACCTCAAGGATCATCTAGTCCCAACTCCTACTGCCATAGGCAGGGACACTTTCCATTAGATCAGGTGGCCCAGAGCCACATCCAGCCTGGCCTTAAAAACTTCTAGGGATGGGGCTCCCACCAGTTCCTTGGGCAAGCTGTTTCAGTGTGGCACCAGTGTCTATATGGTGACAAACTTCTTCCTAACATCTAATCTAAATCTCCCCTCCTCTATCTTGGATCCATTCCCCTTAGTCCTGTCACTACCCAACACTCTAAGAAGTCCCTCCCCAGCTTTCTTGTAGGCCCCCTTCAGATACCGGAAGGCCACATTAAGGTCTCTTCAAAGCCTTCTCTTCTCTAAACTGAACAACCCCTCACAGGAGAGGAGCTCCAGCCCTCTGATCATCCTTGTGACCCTTCTCTGGACACATTCCAGCACATCCAGATCTTTTTTGTAATAGGGGATCCAGAATTCGACACAGTACTCCAGGTGAGGTCTCACAAGAACAGCATAGAGGGGGAGTATCACCTCTCTTGATTTGCTGACTGGCTCTCTGGGCTGCAAGTGCACACTGATGGCTCATGTTGAGCTTCTCATCCACCAGAACCTCCAAGTCCTCTTCCTCAGGGCTACTCTCAAGCCAGTCACTGCCCAGCCTGTATCAGTGCCTCAGATTGCCCTGACCCAGATGCAGGACCTTGCACTTGATCTTGTTGAAACTCATCAGGTTGGCTTGGGCCCAACTCTCCAGCCTGTCAAGGTGCCTCTGGATGGCATCCCTGCCCTCCAGCATGTCAGCCCCACCACACAGCTTGGTGTTGTTGGCAAACTTGCTGAGGGTGCACTTAATGTCACTATCCATGTCACCGATGAAGACGTTAAACAAGACTGGTCCCAGTAGTGATCCTTGAGGAGCTCCACTTGTCACTGGCCTCCACTTGGACATGGACCCACTGAGCACCACTCTTTGGGTGCAACCATCAAGCCAGTTCTTTATCCACCAAGTAGTCCATCCATCAAACCCATATTTTACCCACTTGGAGATCAGGATATCATGTGGGACAGTGTCAAAGGCTTTGCTCAGGTCCAGATAAATGATGTCAGCTGCTCTCCCCTTGTCTATTGATGTTGTGACCTTGTCATAGAAGGCCACCAGGATTGTCAGGCATGATTTGTCCTTGGTGAAGCCATCTCAGTTGTACCAAATCACCTCTTCTGCCTCAGCAGTATGCCCCAGGAGGATCTGCTCCATGATCTTACTGGGCACAGAGGTGAGACTGACTGGCCTGTAGTTCCCTGGATCATCCTTCTTTCCCTTTTTGAAAATGAGGGTTACATTTCCCCTTTTCCGGTCAGTGGGGACTTAACCAGGCTGCCATGGCTTTTGGAATATAATAAACAGTGGTTTAGTGACCTCATCCACCAATTCCTTCAGTTCCTATGGGTCTATCCCGTCGGGTCCCATGGACTTGTACACTCTCAGGTTCTTCAGATTGTCACAAACCTGATCTTCACTTACAACGGACAGTCCCTTCTTCCAGCCTCTGTATTATCTTCTGGTCAAAACACTTTCCCTAGCAGTTAAAACTAGGTCACCCTTGTTTCTTCTGAGGCAGACAAAGAGCATCTGCACTTTCCTTGCCACTGGCAGTGTTATGGAAGGAAAGCTCTTCAGTAAAAAACAGCAGACCCCAGTAATGGCCAGTCATGTTTTAAGCCACTACATTTGTTCAGTTGGCAAATACTCCACCAGTTTAAACCATGTCCTCAGTATTTCTCACTCCCTCAGCTGTGATAAGTCTACCTTAGTACTGCAACTTGGCACCTTAGGGGTCAGTTTCCAGGTCTTTCCCACTTCTCCATGCTTTGGCTCATGTTACAAAGCTCTCTCAGAGCATGCAAATGGTGTGCACTCTATAGGAAATGAAACTAAAAGAAACGTTCCAGAACACTCTTATGAGCTAAAGCATGATTGACATATAAGGAACAGATTAGAGCTAGTCTGAAATACAGCCTCCTGAAGTGTGCTTGGGATGGACAATGGGTCCCCAGCATGACCTTAAACTCTGCAGATAATGCTCCTATTTCCCTGCAATAGCTGCTTATGTAGCGTAGCCATTATGCCTTCATGGATCAGTGCAGAGAGTGGGATGGAGAAACTGATGCAAGTTTTTGTTTTGGTTTGAGTTCTAGGGGTTTGGTTTGGGTTGTTGGTTTTGGGTTTTGTTTTTGGTTTTTTTTGGTTTTGTTTTGTTTTGTTTTGTTTTTGTTCTACTGAAACAAGAATGACAGAAAAAAAAGTTCTGATTCTTACTGATTCCCTGAGCAAGTAATACTTTGCAAACAAATATTATAGCAACAGAGAGATACAAGGGCAAGGGTGCAGTGCATTGCTGCTGGCATTTATTCCTCATACCAGGTCACAGCTTCAAAGAGCCAGTGTAACAATCTTTATAGGCTTTTGTGCTCCAGGGAAAGTCTACAATTCTCAGATATTTAGACTTTTTCAACCTGAGGGATACTTAATACTGTCTGTCAGTGCCCTTCCATTAGAAGTTTCTTTCCGTGCATCTGCCATGGTAAGAAATATTCTTCTCCTTTGCCCCTAGGTACCTTGTGTTTAAAATCAAGAAATCCTATCATAGCATAGGAGAGCAAAATATTCATTTGAAAGCAGACAGGATTTCCCACCAACTCTGGGAGGACTTAGATGTCAACCATGCAGTTTTAGTGAGACACTCAGAATGCTGCGAATCTACACATTATGGAGGAGAATGTTCTTAAGAAGTGTGTTAAAAACTGTGTTTAATAATACAAGAATGGAAAATTATTATGGTAGTCTTTCATAATCACATCTACAACTTCATAAATCTTGCCTGAAATCCTCTCAAACCCTTTTCTGGTATTGTATTGATGTGCTACATTCAATTTTGGTAGCTTAAATTTTTGCCCAAATATACTCATATTGCTTTATTTTTAGTATGTGTTTAGGTCTCTGCTGAGCTATAACTTTACAGGTTTGCTTAATTACCGGATCTGCGGAAGGGCATAAACATGTCGGTTCTTTGGTACAAACAAAAGCAAAGCTTCTGGCTTACATCAGCTTCTTCTCCCAGAATAGAATCAAAGCTTGATGAGGTAGTTTATAAATAGGAAAACTGATGTTTTGTGTACCTAGATACTATGCATTTCAGTTTGAGATGTTAGAGGAAGCGGGGGAAGTTAGTAATCCCAGTGCTACCCATGTTCTTGGCATGCGGTTTGCCTGTAGCAGTATTTGGTGTTTGTGTTTACTTACAATGGATGACAATTAGTAGACTGGAAAGACATGGTTCCAGGTTTGTTGAAGGATATATGAGACCATATCTTCTGTTTCCCTTGATTCTTATCCTAGCTGTTATAGAATCATAGAATCATAGAATGGTAAGGTTGGAAGGGACCTCAAGGATCATCTAGCTCCAATCCCCTGCCATAGGCAGGGACACCTCCCACTAGTACAGGTCACTCAAGGCCTCATCCAACCTGGCCTTCAACACCTTCATTCACAACCTCCCTGGGCAACCTGTACCAGTGTCTCACCACTCTCACTGTAAAGAACTTCCTCCTAACATCTAGTCTAAATCTCCCCTCTGCCAGTTTAAACCCATTGCCCCTCATCCTGTCATTACAAGACCTTGTAAATAGTCCCTTCCCAGCCTTCATGTAGGCCCATTTCAGATACTGGAAGGCTTCTATAAGATCTCCTCAAAGCCTTCTCTTCTCCAGGCTGAAGAGCCCCAACTCTTGTAGCCTATCCTCATAGGAGAGCTGCTCCAGCCCTCTGAGCATCTTCGTGGCCCTCCTCTGGACCCGCTCCAACAGTTCCATGTATACCATTCTCCTAACACTCATAAAACCCCAGCCATGTTTATTCTTTCCTTATTCAGTCCATTACAGGATTTGCACAGGATGCAGCAGCAAACTGCAAAGAGAAAATGAAGTAGAGAACAATTCCACAAATGCAATTGTTAATATCTCAGTAACAAACTCGGTAGCAGAACAGGTATTTTTTGGCTGTTCATGACTTGGATTTGTGGATGCTTCTCTGGGTGAAAACCTGGCTGAATGGCCAGGCCCAAAGAGTGGTAGTGAATGGAGTTAGATCCAGTTGGTGGTCAGTCACAAGTGATGTTCCCCAGGGCTCAGTACTGGTGCCAGTTCTCTTTAATATCTGTATCAATGATCTGGATGAGGGATCAAGGGCACCCTCAGTAAGTTTGAGGATAACAATAAGCTGGGAGGAAGTGTTGATCTGTTTGAGGGCAGTAAGGCTATAGAGAGGGATCTGAACAAGCTGGATTGTGAGATTAAGCAAGACCAAGTGTCAAATTCTGCACTTGTGTCACAACAACCCCATGCAGGGCTACAGGCTTGGAGGAGACTGGCTGGAAATCTGCCAGGCACAGGAAGACCTGGGGGTGATGACTGACAGCTCTCTGAGCATGAGCCAGCAATGTGTGGCCAAGAAGACCAATAGCATCCTAGTCTGTATGAGGAATAGTGTGGCCAGCAGGACCATGGAAGTGATTGTCCCTTGTAGTCAGCACCAGTGAGGCTACACAATGAATTATGGGCCCCTCACCACAAGTAAGACATTGAAGTCCTGTAGCAGGTCCAGAGAAGGAAAACAAAGCTGCTGAAGGGTCTGAAGAACGGGTCTTACAAGGAGCAGCTGAGAAACTAGGATTGTTTAGCCTGGAGAAAAGGAGGCTGAGGGTAGACTACGTTGCTCTCTATACCTGCATGAAGGGAGGTTGTAGCAAGCTGGGTGTTGGTCTCTTCTCTCTAGTAACAAGTGATAGGATGAGAGGAAATGGCTTCAAGTTGCACCAGGAGAGGTTTAGATTGGTTATTAAAAGAAACTTCTTTACTGAAAGGGTTATTAAACATCATAATAGCTTCCCTAGGGAGGTGGTTGAATCCTCATCCCTGGAGATGTTTAAAAGATGTGCAGATGTGTTGCTAAGGGATGTAGTTTAGTACCAGACTCGGTAGAGTTAGATAGCAGTTGGACTCAATGATCTTAAAAGTGTTATCCACCTAAAACAATTCTATGATTTTTCAACAACTTAACAGGAGCAAGATCTGTGTTTTTGGGCAGAAGTTTGAATACAACAGTGTGGCATACATGGGTTTTGCCCTTCACTTATTATGTCAGTAATATTTCCATTAGAAAACTACTAAATCTTTGTGAGTGATTTCTATTCAAAAGCATTCCAAAACCTTCTAGAAATCCTGCAGCACAGTAAATTCTTTCTTGTGCATCTAGCACAGAATCTCCTCCTAGTTTAAAAGCTTCAAGAGCAAGTGGAAAGAAACCTCTTCACACAGGAAGCCAATAGCAACATACTCATGTAAAAATCCAACAGAATCAAATTATGTGGAAGGAACTCATCTGAGGTCAAATCTGGCAGAGTTGCCAGCCAATAGCTGGGGAGTAAGCAGATTAGTGGTATTCATCATAGTCAGCAGAGTAAAAACTGCAGGAGATCAAGCCCTTGTTCTGTACACAGGTAAAGCACTATTCATCTACTGACCTGGCAGCTTGACTCTGCCTTGGATGGGGGAGGCAATCTCTAAAGTCTGATCTAGATTAAATTTCTCAGTGACAACAAATCTGAAGGATATTTTGTCTAGCTACAAATAAAAATGCCTTGTTGAATCCAGAGCAGCCTTTGCAGCTGACTGACCTAAATAAACATTACTAGTTGAAAGGGACAAGTAGTTCTGCTTTATAGGTTCATTTAGTGAATCAGCTCTTTTATAGAAGAGCTGGGAGAAGGTTTCCTCTTCAGAAATAAAGAAAAATCCTTTCTTGAGGAAACAGCTAACATTAAAAAAAATTAAAGATCAAAAGATGAAGCTGAGTGTTGTTAAAGACAAAATGTGTGCTAAATTAGGGTTGTATGTTTCGTCTTTCCTGTTATTAATGGCATCCTCAGAGGATGCTGACTCACTCTGTGACTGAAGTGCTTGTGGTTTGGGACCTATCCTGAGCCAGTAATCCTAAAACCCGGGAAGCTCTTCCCTTTTCTTTACTTCAGGAAACTTCCATTGCCATTTGTTGCAACATCAAGGAACACAGGCAGCAAAGTGCTCAAGTTAGGATGTTCTATAAAGGAGCTGGTTTTCATCTTGTGAGGTTGTACAGCTACTGGTGAGATTTTCTAACAGACAACAGTCAAGATTTTGGCAGCCTTTGAGTACTTTTCCCTTCACACATAGTCAGACCAAGGATTGTTTTTGCAAGTCATCACTTTACCCTGTCCCTGCAAGGAGGGATTTGTCAGCTGTGGGCACAGGCATACCTCACCCATGGTCCAAGGAGCCAGACAGGGTGGTTAATAAATTTGCAGTGATCTAGCCTGTCTTCAGATTTTCTCTCTGACATAAATTCTTGTCGCTGCTCTTTGCACAGTGCTAAAAGACTTGCAGCTGCTTTTCTTTTGTTCCCAGGAAGGGATAGATTCCTGCACAGCTGTACACCTCAGGCCCAGCTCTGTGTTTACACTTGGGCAGTTTAGTTTGATTAGAAATTCAACTCTTTCTGTTACTCAGGTGACAGGATTACTGCCATGTAAGCACCTGCCTTTAGGAAATTGAAGTAAATTATTCAAACCGTGTACTGAAAGTCACCGTCTTCTACTGCTCTGCATGATGTTTGCTGGGACTTTCAGCAGTCACAATTATTGCAGTGTCTCCAGTTTGTGACACTGACACTGACAAAGTGAGTAGCATTCGTAAGGCCTCTTTTGCCTCTGCTGCACTAAATAGGTGACAAATATGTAGGAAACTGACCTTCCCAATGGTAAGAAAATAAGGGATTCTTCTTGTCAGAGTGCTTCAGGCACAAATGTAATTTTATGTTTTCTCAGAATTTGGCCTGACCTCTATAAGACAGCAATCCAGTTTTAAAAGCATAACTAATCCTCCAGAAAAATAATGGATTTTTAATTCTACAGTTAATCATTCTTAATAATGTAAGTATTTTTAAAAGGATCCAAGCTGAAGAAACTTTAAAAAACAAAAAGGTTTCCATATTTAGATGAAAAATGCTAATGCAGTTTGAAAAGTCTAAGCAGGGTTCTGTTGATCAAATTAGTTATGCATGTAATGAAAAGATGCCCTCAAGATGCTCACAAGCTGGGAACCTAATGAAACAGTCCTAGGGGTTTATTCTCATTCCTGATATACCCGCCTCTACCTGTTTGTAACTGTTGCTAATATATACCTTTGGTCTCTAAAATATTGCTGTGTAAGTATGGCTTTTGCAACTGCCTGGAGTACACACAGGCAAGGAGTCCTGTGTGTATTCAGCAGCGAGCGGTCTGGACAGTGGTTCACAGATTCACGGTTCACACTACGTGTCTGGCTTGGCATGATATCTCAGCTGCATGGGGATGAGCTTGTCTTTAAGTCTTCACTGAATTGGGTTGTATGACAGTAATCATGCCTAAAACAATTACCGTTTAGTAATAAAACCCAGGAAGCTGAAGTGATTTGGAACCAGTTTAAAATGTTAATTTTCAAACCCTTCCTGTGTGAAATGTTTACAGTAGAAACCATTTATGAAATACATCCTATACACACTATTTATATCTAATTGGAAGTTATTCTCCTAGTCTTCTGATAAATGTGCTGGTATTTACAGCTGTTTATCTGAGAGGAAAATTACATTCAGACAGTTGAACTGTGTGCTGAGCAGTAATGCAGTGGAAAAGCAGAGCCAGTTTCAGCAGAGTAACTGCTGCTCAAGCATCAGTCTGCAACTGATTGTTGCTTCACAGACAGGGCAAACCCATAAATCCTTTCATTTGTGCCTAAGTCACGCCTATCTTCTGTGCTGCAGTTGGAGCACTTGTAAAGGAAGGGTTTGTCCCACACTTTGGGGTCCTTTGAGTATTCTGGTGTTCTTCTCCAACTACCTGAACTCTGAGAGCTGCTCCCTAACCTGTGCCATGTGGCAGTGCAGTGCCACTGCAGAGCACAATGCCATGCTGGCACAGCAAGGGAGCTTGTAAGAGTATAAATTCAGTGTAAGTCTCCCCAGATCGTTCATAGTGTTTTCTAATTTTGAAGTCGGAGTGTTTTCTAATTTTGAAGTCTCTACTGCTTTAAAACTGTCAGTCAAGATGGGATTTCATTTGGGGGGAATGGGAGATTTTGTTTTCTGAGTGACCTTAAATTACCCAGACTATACAATGGATGGCATGGTTAGGACACTCACAGTGACCACTTCTTAGTCTGTAGTCCTCCCCCAGCATCCTTTGTCCAAACTACATCAGACTCATTCATGAGGTTTTCTTCTTCCAGTCTTACAGTATTCCTGAAAAATTCACAAAGACAGAATTGATATTTCAAAAAATAATGCCAGCAGGAAACAAAATGGAGACTGAAGCATTTTCATCTTAAGAAACAAGCCAACAAAGAGAATACTGTCTTCATTTTGTAAAAGTTTATTGTCAAATTGCTTTGACCTCAACTTTAGACTTATCTATATGTTGCCCTGTAGCAGAATTTGAAATGCTGACAGAATGGCATCAGTGCTCACTGTAATCTCATGACATCTCTTGCAGTTGGTCTTTATGCTCACCATGTTAAAACAGCAGCCAAAAAGGGCACATTATGTCTGTTTACCCTGACTCAAACTTGGATGTTATGCAATGGAGAAATACAAATCAGCGAATGTTTTCTTGATTCAACTGCCAGCAGTATTCAGCTTTTGAAATCTTCCAAAATAAAATATTTATGAAGCTTTTTTACTTAGCAAGGTGCACTCCAGCTTCTAAAGCATAGTCTAGTTTTTGCTTGGAGGCCTGCCACAACCAGTCAGTACTGAATATTCCTAACAGTAGCACATAAGTACATACATGTACCTTGTGGGGCAGCTGGTATTTCTTTAGAGATCTGCACTTTGTTAGGAGCATCCCAGTCTACAGGGATGGCAATGAGGGTGAGCACTGCAGATGTGACTACCTCATTCCAGTAGTGACAAATATAATTTTAAAAAAGATTTTTGGTACAGACTTCATATAAAATCAACAAATGGTCTCTGTTGTACTAAAGTAGGATGAAATTAAAAAAACACTGCCAATATAGAAATTATGAAGTAGCTCTTAAACATTCACGTTTCAAAACTTGTACCACCATACTTATACCTAATGACCTACAGTAAAATTAATTCTGAAGGTAAAATATGTTCTAAAAGATCTCTCAACATCAACACTGTCTCCCATGACACCCTAGTGAGCAAGCTCAGGAAGCGTGGGACAGAAGAGCAGACAGTGAGGTGGATTAGGAACTGGTTACAAGTCAGAGTTCAAAGAGTGGTAATCAATGGTGCCAGGTCCAGCTGGAGAGCTGTAACTAGTGGAGTCCTCCAGGGATCAGTGCTGAGTCTGGTGCTGTTCAACATCTTCATAAATGACACTGATGAGAGGACAGACAGACAGAGTCTGCTCAGCAAGTTTGCTGATGACACCAAACTGGGAGGCTTGGCTGACACAGCTGAAGGCTGTGTGGCCATCCAGTGATACCTGTACAGACTGGAGAGCTGGGCACAGAGGAACCAAATGAGGTTCAACAAGGACAACTGCAGAGTCCTGCACCTGGGGAGGAATAATAAACTGCACCAGTACAGGTTGGGAGGTGATCTGCTGGAGAGCAGCCCTGTGGAGAGGGACCTGGGAGTGCTGGTGGATAACATTTATCCATTTATTTAACACAGCAATGTGCCCTTGTGGCCAAGAAGGCCACTAGTAAGCCTGGAGTGTATTAAGAAGAGTGTGTCCAGCAGATCAAGGGAGGTTCTCCTCCCTCTCTACTCTGCCTTGCTGAGATCTCATCTTGAGTATTGCATTCAGTTTTGGGCTCCCCAGTTTAAGAGGGACAGGGATCTGCTGGAGAGGGTCCAGTAATGGGCTACAAGGATGATTAGGGGACTGGAGCACTGCCTGATGAGGAGAGGCTGAGGGACCTGGGGCTTTTTAGTCTGGAGAAGAGAAGACTGAGAGGGGATTTAATAAATGTTTATAAATATCTGAGGGCTGGGTCAGGAGGGAGGGGACAGGTTCTGCTCAGTTGTTCCCTGTGATAGGACAATAGATTTAAGCTGCAGTGCAGGAGGTTTCCCCTCAACACAAGGAGAAACTTCTTTACTGTAAGGGTCACAGACCACTGGAACAGGCTTCCCAAAGAGGTTGTGGAGTCTCCTTCTCTGGAGACTTTCAGGGCCCATCTGGATGTGTTCCTCTGTGACCTGAGCTAGATTGTATGGCTCTGCTCTGGCAGGGGGGGTGGACTCGATGGTCTCTTTGGGTCCCTTCCAACCCCTAACATCCTGTGATCCTGTGAACAGCTTTAGATGCTGTGCTTATGCAGTGACAGAAAATGTGCGCTTCAGAGCTGCTTCCTGGACTGAAACTTCTGCAATTACAGTGGGGAAACTACTATGTGAATACAACTTTTTATGATAATCTAGGGATTTTTCACTCAAAGAAGTCTTAAAAATACAAGACAGAAGCAAACAGGATTCAATATATTAAAGATCAGAACCGAGTCTGGGAGAAATACCACTGTATAGAAGAGCTACAAGAAATCTCATAAAATTCTGTCTTGCAACTTATCTAATGACAGTATCCTAGGGGGTAGGACAGAAGGAGCATAGCTCTTTACATAGGACAGCATGACAGATAATTTACCAGATCTTAATTACCGAGCAGAGGGGTTTTTTTTTCACTTCTATTGGATTTATTATAGTAGTTATTAAGGTGAATAAAGCACACCATTGACTCCAGGGAAAATGACAGGAGACACAGCAAGCAAGCTGTTATTGATTTGCCTCAGAGACAATACCCACTGACCCATTCCTAGATCAGTTATTTACTGCTTTTGCTTATTGCTAGATGACAAGTAGCATGACATATCCTCTATGTTTGTAATATGTAAGTATTCTAGTTTGCTGGAATAGATAAATTTATGATGGTTGAGGATCTCGTGATGTACTGATGAGATGCAACAATCTGTGCACTGAGATGCACAGATAGAGATCTGCAAAAAGAATCAAAGAGTCTATTGTTTATCACAGAGTGAACTTAATAAATGATACCATCAAAGGAATACAAAGGAATACACTGAGCATGTATGTTTACATCTGAATCCAAAATCTAAGTACAAGTTTTTATCTTCCCTGTATATTGTTGAAGTTAATGGATTCCACTATCTTGTCCAGATATAAACAATGTCAAGATTTTTATTTTAAATTTTGAACGGTGCTCTTATAGTTTATGGTATCATTGAAAGTCCTTGACAGACTTATATTATGCATGAGCTACAACCAAGTGCAAATTACAGGATTGCAGTTCTATCAAAAGAGTCAGGTAATGCCATAAACCACAAGAAAGAAGCCTGATTCACTAAAATCCCCATGGAATTACACATTTGTAACTAATACCTTCATTGTGATTTTACGTACATGAGGAAATAGTGATAGTTACATAAACCTCCTTGTCCATATTCCCTTCTATCAACTCATTCTGTGTCTCCTCACGTCCCTACATACTAAGCCACATTTCTTTGAGTAGCAACTGTATTTACTGGCTCAGCTGCAGTTTTAAGTCTCAAGAGTTCTAATCTCTCTCTGTTGTATTTTATTTGCATTGTCACTGAACTGTCTCTTGCAGAAAAGTCAGCAAAAGCAAATGTGCAACAATTCATGATATACACAAGTTTACAGGCCAGTGAACTGTCTTAACCATCAGTGAATGTGTCTGTGCCAGCCTCTTGAATAAAGAAATGGTGTGTCTGTCCTGATATTTATATTGATGCATATTCCCAGGAGGCACTGGCATTCTGTCCCACCTTGGTCACCACAACCCCAGGAAAAAGGATTTCCTTTTGTAAAGGAGGGAGCAAGCCAGATCATTCATAAGTCTAGCCTTTTTGATGATCCACTTTGCAATTTCTTACCCATCTTGTACTGCATGGCACAGTAAAGAAAGGAATTTTTCTTCTCAGGGAGAACATATCAAAGTAAGTCTGGCAGGTGACCTACATTCTGGCTGTGACATTTGTAACCAGCCCATCCGTGACTCTATAGCTTGTGTTTGATAGCTGCAGACACATAGAAAAGACATTAAATATACTTCTTTTTTTTTTTNAACCTTTTTTTTTTTTTTTTTTTTTTTTTTTTTTTTTAAGCATAAAGTCAGGGGATCAGGAAGCCAAGAGGAAGAACCAGTTACATGTCATCAATCAGTACCCCAGTAGATGCAGCCCAGTGACAGGGAATTACCAGGGCTCTAGGAATCCCAAAGCACAGTGCATTATGCAGAAACTTCTCAGTGGGACTCAGTCCTATCACTTAATGTCTGCTCATACTCTAATTAAATGTCAACAAATAAAAAGATATGTTTTACATAATTTACACCTGGACAAGCTACAGCTCAGCTTGTCTTCCCCACTGCTCACAATTAGTATTTTTGTAGCAGATCAAGTCACACTGAAAAGCCAATCTAATAGCTAGCAAGAGTTAAATAAATCTAATAGCTAGCAATGAAACTCCAGAATCCAGACCTGCAAAAAGCCAAGGCTTGCAGAATTTGGCTCTGTAAACAGATTGTGAAGGTGCAGAAATATGACAGCTGTGTACAATCATAGCCATGGAGCAAATTAAAATTGCTTTTGAAATTCCCTTGCAATTAGTGCAGGGACACTGCACATCATCAAAGTCTAGGCTTGCAAGCCCAGGATTTCACAAAGTGAAATGAATGCTCATGACATTGGCTATGTTTTAGTGTAGCTAGCAGTGATTAAACAGCAGAGAAAGTCTCCGCAGGGCAGAAGATATCAGACCCCATTTTGAAGTCTGATGTAGAGAAACATTTCAAAGAACCTGCAGGCCAGCATTTTAAAATGGAAGGTGCATCTGCCTGCTTTACAATTTTAGACTTTCATAGAAAGCATTTATTGAGGCTGTAGACATTTGTAGAACAGCTTGTTAGACATATCACCTTTAGTGCAAGTAGATTAGGAAAACTCAGATTATTTCCCTGTACTAATAGTATACCTTTTTCACCACCAGCTTATCTGCAGATGATTTTTTAGGAGAAAGAATGCCCCCTTTGGCATAAGGGAATAACCTAGTTACAGAGAATTAATTCCTCTGGACTGTAATTAGTTAGAGGAAAATAAATCAATATGAAAAAGTTGTATTAATTTTTAATCTTTGATTTTTCAGAGTAAACATACATTCAGTGTGAAGCACATAAACAGTCCCATGATGTCAACTGAAAATTTCACAAAAATGAATCGTGGTCCAATTCATGTTGAGCCTTTCCAATGATGCAGAAAGGGGGTGGAAAAAGTTGAAGATTTGAGGTTTTTTTTAATTCAGGGTTTTTTTGAATGGTCCTTGATGTATCATATACAAAATCTAAACTAACTGACTGATAAAATAACCAGCTAAAGTCCTATCAGAAAATACAATAGTAAAACCCCTACCAACATGGTTGTGTGCTACATCACTTTATTTTTATATAATCCTATTTCTCCAAAAGAAGAAATTGGGGGGTGAAAAAAATAATTGGAAACCATATCTATCAAAAAACACTGTACACTGACATAGACAAAGCAAAACCCCTCTGAGTGGGCACTGTGTCAAGAAAATGTGTTAAACACAAATTATGTAGGATATATATGTTGCAAAAAAGTTCCGTCAGCCTTCTTCTCACTTATGCCTTTGCTTTCAAGCATTGCAAAGATGTGTAAGATATGTATGAATAACAAAGATGATGTTTAGGTCATAAGAAATTAGAAATGGAAGATAATTAAGTTGCTCATTGTGTGCAGTTCATAAGCTTAAGTTTTTTATGCCACTGCAGAGGTCCGTGCCCATGCTTAGTGCTATGTTTTTCATAGCATCATCTACAACGTGTCGAATTGAGCCTAACAGATGCATTTTAATCTGTATCACAGACCTACTTGTATTTTTCTGACTGCCTGACCCTAACAGTGCATCTGCATCACTAAATTATGCCAGTGCAATGCAGGATGTGAAGACCTGAATCCTGCACTTGAGTTTGCCCAGTTTGAGCAGCTCACTAAGAAGATCTACTGGCACGTTGCCAGACACAATTTACTCCCATGGGATTTAGTAAGATTTGTGGAAGATTATCCATCAGTGCTGTGTCCCTGCTTCGATTTACTTAGTTGGATCTTCAAAGATTGCCTTGTTTGCAAGGGTGTCTCTGACAACCATTTAAGACTTAAAATTTTAGCTGGTAGTATTTCCTTCAACTCATTCTAAGCAAAGAAAGAGAAAAACAACTTCCTTTGCCAACAGGCCCTAATCCTTTACTGAATTGCCTTGATAGACCAAGCCTCCCAACACAGCTGCTTTCTGCAGGACTGGCTCCTCTTGCATGGTGAAAACAGCTGGGAAACTGTTGCATGAGAAAAGAAGGGGAGAGCTATCACTGTGACCTGTGCCAGGATGTTAGGACGTAGTTCTGTTTGCAGTTTTAAAGTCCTGTAGTTAATGTACATAGAGATGCCATATCGAAGTCAATAAACAAGAAGTCTGCGGAGCAAAGCACAGAGAGGACAGGAAATGCCTTAAGGTAACCTCGGCAACCTTAAGTTTCTCCATTTGTGCAGTGTTTAATGTTGTCATCAGACAGTAACTACTCTCCTCCAGCAGACTTCTCCACCAGATATTTATAGCGGCACCAGCAACCATCACGTTTAAGGTATCTAGTCAATCTGTGATGGAAAAATAACAAAAGAAGTGGTAAAATGTACATGGAAATTTACTGATCTGTCAGCTCTGACCAGAACCTCATAGTTCGTATACATCCAGTTTTCACTTGTAAGACAGAGGGAAAACTGAAGGAAATGAGTGCAAAAAGCTCCATCTTAATGTAGGAATGATACTTCTAGGATGTGGACATGGATTTATCCAATACCTCAACACATCTAAAAGCAGATATGGTGCCAGAAGCCCAATCCTGACCACAACCAAGCCATATCTCTCTGACAGATGGTTGAACTGAGCTTCCACCCCTGTCTAGTTTAAATTAAAACCTCCATTTCCAATCTGGCAAATAACACCATCCCTTCATCATCTGAATGGGTGNGTTTCCTAGCCATCAAGTTTAATTTTCAAACAAGAGTTTGGTCACATAACTGGAAAAAAAAAAAAATTAACATTTTTTTTTCAACACACAACTGTTGGTTTTTTTTTAAAAAAAAAAAAACAACAGATCAGATTTCTTTATAAAGTCTCTCTTGGGTGAAATTATTCCCTTGTACTGTGACAAACATGAAGGAAACAGAGGAACAGCAACTTACGCTGATTACATAATTGCTGTTTATAGCAAACATCATTACTGGTTTTGTGATTTTTATAGAGAGACTGCAGCTGGAAATGCAGTAAGATTGTTCACCCTTACTGGATTAGCTACACTAGAATTTAGTGTTGAAGAGAGTGGCAACTGGAGTTTAATATAAACTGAAAACATCAGTCCAGTTGAAAGATCTTCCATCCATTTAGTTAAAACAGTAAATCAGGGGTTACACATCACCTGACACTGGAAATATGATTTGCTTGTTTGCAATGTTTGTTTTTAAGTTTACTGGTAAGGCAGAGAGGGCAAACGTGTCTCAACTTTCTACCTCTACTTTTTCTCCTTTAAAAATATGATAATATGGGCTGGTGCAAGGTGCTTATTAATTTTGAAAAAATCCTATCTTGCACCATAATACCTGCCATTACAGGGATAAACAAGGGGCCTAGGGGGTAGAGTTGTTAGTCGAGATGAATAAGAATTTACTACTCTATTGCAGGATTATCAGATTATGCAAAAGAGACAGAGGAAAAAGGGGAAAAGTAAAAAAAATAAAGTACCTGATCCACTGTACAGGTACCTGCTGCCACAAGAAGACCATGCTGAGCCCCCACCGAAAGTCAAAACTAGAAGAAACAGAGCACCCAACTCCAGAACAAGGAGATTTAGAAACTACATAATGTATCTCGAGTCTCACACAGCATGGCAACCTCCACTTCTGTCATGCAGCAAGCATTGCTCAGAATGGTATAGGATATACAATCCAGTTTAACCCAATACAAGTCCTTTGCACTTAATAGAAATCCCTAGAAGTACTGTTAGAGTACTCTGTCTTCCTGCTGAAGTAGTGCCTGCCAGTGGAGGTGATAACTGGCGTCTAGAGGAATCCTGATACAGGCTTCTTCCAAGAACTGTGCATCATATTTCAAAGTCATGAGTTCTTCAGAGCATGAGGATCCCCATACCAGGTTAAGTCCAGAGTCTACCCCTTAGTATCCTGTCATTCATGGCCAGGGGAATGCAGTGGATTTGCTCTCTACACCTGGCTCTGCATCCCTCCAGCTTTGCTCCATTTGGATTGTGACAATAAGCCATGCACAGCCACATGCCAGTCATTACCTGCATGAAGTCTTAGCTGGAGATGGGGGCTACATCTTTGGCTTGGTGAAAAGGCTTTTTGGCATGGAGACTACCTAGGGGCTGCCCATTATTCTCTGTAGAACACCTTTTCCAGGCTCTGTGGGCTCCATGACTGCTATACTACAACCCTCAGTGATGGTCTACCCCAGAGTCCTTGCCTCAGTCTCCAAGCTCTTCCTCCAGTTCACCCTTAAATCCCACCATGTCTGGCTTCTTCTTGGTCATTCCCCTCGCCAATATTTCCCCCACTCCTTTCAGCCCAGATCTGGCAGCTGGAGCCAAGCCTGGGTAACAAAAGTGGTCATTGAGCATCCGCAACAGCTCCACTCCTGACATTGTGGGGCAGGGAAAACACAGCAACAGTGAATGGTGGCAGAGCCACCCTGGGCTCTGTCCGGGAAAAAAGACAAGAAGCTTTGGATGTGCAGACAGGCACAATGTCACTCTGGCTAAGCAAGCCTACTGAAATGTCTTCCCCTGGTAAACTTAGTTTCCAGGTATACAAACCCATAGTATCAGGGCTCTGTATCTGCTGTATACTTTGCTTTGTATAGCAAAGTATCTGCTACTATGTAGCAGAGCTAGCTTATAGCTTAGCAGAGCATGGCAGGAAGCAACAACAGAGAACAATGAGACAGAAGCTCATTGAGGCAAAGGTAATGGCATGAGCACATTAAGGCAGAGCACATTGTGTTTACCTGCTCATCTCTTTTTATCAGTGTAGCCCAAGACTAATGGTTCTTTGGCCACAGGTCAGCCAATTAGAATGGTAGTCAGCCAAAAGCGACCATATTAGGTAAAGTCAGGGCTTATTTCTACCTTTTAGGGCAGAACATAAGTGCATAAACACATGAGGGTACACAGTTTGCAGTGTACAGCGACTCAGAGGCATCAGGCCTTTTGTCCTCCTTTCCCACAGCTGCTTCCCCCAACAGCAGGAAGAGGGAGAGCAGAAAACATGTCTGGACAAGACAGGGCCTATTTTGGCCTCCCATGACAATCCCCCATCAGTAGGGGAAGGGGGAGGAGGGGGAGAAAAGAGGAGAATGAGGGGAGAGGCAGCAAAAACCAGATTATATTAACCCCTTACATTCCCTTTTTGGTGCCCCATGTTGGGCACCAAAGAATGTAAGAAGTTAAAGCACTATGAACAGGCTAACCTGCCTGTTTCCCCCCAACACAGAAGTGAGGGAAATGTAACATACAAAAATTCCAGGGTGAGATAAGAGCTTAATATAAAATATCATCATAATGCACAATTACCTTATCTTAGCCTATTTGCAGAAAAAGCACAGTGAGATGCAAGAAAGAAAACACCCAGCATAAACCATAAACCTCATGTGCTACCCAACTTCCACCCAGCTTGCCACCATTCCTGTGGAAAACAACTAACACCCAAACCCCAGAACCCAAAACCAGCAACTGGAACAGAAAGCCTCTTGTGTTACAATCTGAACTTCAAGCCCCATAATACTTTGCTCCAGGCAGCACTTCAGTTTTGAAGCTGAAATGGCAGTAGCATGGTATAAATCTCAGCAGGTTTGACTTAACCCATGACAGGGCCTGACATTCAAAATGAACAAGCAAACAGATTTTGCCTAAAGCCACCTAAAAACTTAGCTGCTGTACTATCAAGATCTGGTCAGGAAAATGCAGTGTTGGATCCAGCTGACTCAATCTATGTCTAAGAGCAAAGTGGAGTGGAGAGAGGCTGTGTCTCTTTTCTCCCTCCAGCTGTTCTCCCAAGCACCTGTAAGCAGCAGGACATCTTCTATGGCAATGTAAAAAACACAGGGTATTTGAAACAAAGGTGAAATCCAGCTATGTTTTAATAAAAAAAAAAGGGGAAAAAAAAAACAAACAGGAAATTGAGATTCACTCCAATAGTCTTATTGGAGTCAGTGGAAATGAGGAAGACATGCCAAAAGAAGCAGCACATCTGCTATGTGGGATAATAAAATCCAGATCCTGCTTTAAATTAGGGAATGCAATTTTCTTGCTATTAATTGTTTTCTTATTCATGCCAGGAGGAAATTTAAATTTACTTCTGGGAGGTCAAAATTCACTTCATATCCTTGCAATTAGGCTGAATTACTTGTAGTGCATGTTAGGAAAAACATTAGCAAAAGTAAGTTTTTTGGTGAAGAATCTACATTTATATTACCTAACCAACTTTCACTTTGGTCTATTTGAAAATAAATCCATTCAAAGACAGTAAGAAATTATTTACTGAAAATCAATAATACTGCCTACATTTTTTCCAGGGCTATAACTATTATCTGCCGAACAATATTCACGAGATACCAAATGGTAAAATAGAACATGTGAAAGTGAATTAATCTCACCATCAAATTTACATCCATATGCATAACCAGCATTTCTGTTTATGCAGCTTTCTGATTTCCTGATGAGAATTAAGTAATACTACTATTCCCATTCAGGTAATTATTTTTCTTTCTTTATAAAAAAAAAAAATAGCAACAATATTTGTCTCATGTGGAAATAAAACTGTAGCAGTATTTTAACTATTTTATGTATTGTATCATTAATAGGTTTTAATAAGTAGTTTTGATAGTGGAGGTCCCATATCTGCTGCTTCTTCAGCTTTTTATTTGTTCTCCAAGTCAGCAGTTCAACTCCGCAACATTTTTCAGACTTAACTCTGCTGTTTGTTGATATTTTTGTAACTCTTGTATTTAAAGCCTTCTCTAAAATTACAGCTTAATGGTACTGTAAAACACTTAAATTAGCTTACATCTAATGTAATGGAGTTCTCCTTGCAAGAATAAGATGATTTTCAGTGGCATGACATACAAACCAAAACGATATTCCTAAATAACAAAGTGAAATATCACATCTCAGTAACTTTGATACACTTTTTTCCCTAAAATCAGGTGGGATATTAAATTAAGTGTAATTCAGAACAACTTGGATACATTTTTTCCCCCTAAAATCAGGTGGGATTTTAAACTAAGTGTAATTCAATAGATTGGAGGCAGAGGCAAAAGGATCCCAGTGCTCATGCCAATTTTTAGAGGCCCCACTGGAAGCAGCAGCACTTAAAACTCATCGAGGAGCCAGCATGGACACCTGTTTGAGCAGCTCACCAAATACTCGCATGCATTCACTGTGAGAACACACTCTGAGCTGTGGGAAACAGTATAACCACATCCCTGGCCTAATTTACATGGACTCCTCAGCATCTAGCAGCAGTTCACTTATCTCTACATCTCTACTCATATCTGTGTAATATCCCTTTTAACTCAAAACCTTTTTTAGTGCAAAACTCTTTTAATGCAGCTGTCCTGGGTTTGGCTAGAATGGAATTACGGCTGGGTCTTTTTCCACAAGAAGCTGGGTAGGGCCACAGCCAGGATAGCTAGCTGAACCAGCTAGTGAGGTACTAGATACCTCATGCTCACTCACATTATATACTATTTGATTAGTAGTATTGTTCTTCCCGATTGCTTTTATCTCTTTGTGCTGTTCTATTAAACTCTCCAAATCTCAGCCCAGGTACTTTTGTCTTTTTATCCCAATTTTCCTTCCCATTCCACCCAGAGGGTGGGGGAGGGAGGTGTGGACAGTTGTGTGAGTGGCTATATGGGGCTTGGCTGCTGGCTGGGCCTAAACCACAACAAAAACCATGAAAAGACCTTTCCTGATGATGTATTGCAGGAGACTTAGGGTTGGGTTTTATTTTCAGTTTATAAAACATACTGAAATAAATTTATATACACAGGTACTTGGAACTCTATACTGTATCTGGAAATAAACTACTGATGGATAAGAACCTGTATAGTCTGACATTTATAATTTTCTACAGCACCTTTTATGCAAGGATCTCAGAGTGTTTCTCTACTATTAAATATGCTTGAACACTCCATGCATTACTCCCTTTTTAAGGAAAAAGTGACACACGAAGAGGTTGAGTAATTTGGGGAAAAGAGGCACATAACCCAGACATCTTGGACTCAGAAAAGCAGTTTGGTTTTGTAAATAGTGAGAACATGGACAATAAATGAAAAGAAAAATCATAAATGTCAATCATCACGGAATCAGAAGATTTCAGAGAATCCACTTCATGAAACATAAACTTTCATAGCAACATAAGTTGTTATAAAAGGTAAGTTAAATTTTCAAATGCATGTATGTTGAATAAATAAACAGTAATACAAAGTGATGTCTTATGAGAGATGTATAACAATAGTTACAACAATACTGAACATGTAAGTTTAGTAACTAAGTGAGCAGAAAATATTTGTGTTTAAAACCTAGAATATTAGTTAAGAAAAGCCCACCAAGTAGCTAACCCATTATGTAAATAAGGAAAGATGTGCTTCTGTAGATTCAGAGAGTCATTTTCACAGAAGACTTGATGGTAATAGCTGGTAAAAATACAGCTTAACAGTGTCTAGGAACTTACCTCCTATCCTGTCTTGCATAAAATAATTAATTAGTACATTAGCAACCAACTGGCTCTGACTTCTGCCTCTGGAAAGCCTCTCTCTATTAGTTCTCTTTGGCAGTAAAACTGCTCTCCATATTACATTCTCCCATCTCTTAAGGTTATTTTTATGCTATTTCCTGTATTTCTTTGTGCTAGGTACACTTAGGCATAAAGGACTGAAGAGTAAACAACAGGTCTACATGAAGTAGTAAAGCAGTAAAGTGTTTCAGGTTATCCTGGATCCAACCGAATTAAAGGATAAGTATATATTTGCTTTTCTTAAAATGTTCTAATTGCCAAACAGTATACTTACAACATAGATGACAGCACAGACAAACTCAAATGTTGTCTGTGACAAGGCTTAAATGGCTCATCAGGAACTTTAAGATGTTTTTTCTTTGTTGAGGTTTGCCAGGAATGAGTCTGCTGGGCTAGCAGTGTGACTGATTCCCTTAAGTCACCATCAGGCAGAGAATATTTTGCCTGTACCCTGAGCAAACCTCTGTTAAAATTAAGAGGTAGGTTCAATTAATCTCAGGTTTGCATTTTGAGGAAATTTAGGCTGCTGTTAATTCTAAGGGTAAAAACATAATTGAAACAGAATAAGGAGGCAATGGGAGGTGGTGGGCAGATGCAGGCCTGATAAAATACCTTAGTCCTTGGTTTGACTCAAGTCTAACCACCAGGCTGCAGATGAACACTGAGTGGATTTCCCAGTCTCTGCTATTGGAATGGCTCACTGCTTGTGATTTTCATCATCTGTAGAGCAAGGACCCTGAACCTCAGCTCCCACCATCCCAAGTTATAGTCCTTACAGTTGGGCTTGCCAAAATATTTAGTGATTAAGATGGAAAAGATTCAGAGGGAGAAGCAGAAACCCTGCCCATTTCTACTCTAGTCAGCATGAAGAGGATTACCTATTTCCTCATAAATGAAGACAGAAGAACAAGGGGTTAACCCAAGTGGCCTAAGGGATCACCTGGGCACAATATCTGTTCTGGGTCAATTTCCTTCACCATCTTGATGTTTTTGGAATAGTTTTCAACATAGAAATTGGTGTGGCATTGAGAAAAAACATTCCCACCCAGTTCTACCCCATGGCTATGTGGAGTTGCACCAAAAGCTCATCTGGCTTCCAGGCCTCTGAATCTAGGCAAACACAAATTTAGCTTAAAATTGTTTCCTGCACTGAGATTACCATAAATTGGTTCTGTCCCTTTATAAATTTTCTTCTCCATCTGCAAAAGAAACTGTTCAGGGAAGTTTTAAGCTATGCATTTGATTTCATACTGGTTTGCTCTGCCCACCTCTTCATGGTCATCAAGTACAGACATCCTTCAGTACTTATTTATATCATCAAGGGGTTGGAATTTAGTTTGGGTTTGTTTGTTTTTCAAGTATATGTGCTAGGATACAGATGAAAGTGATTGGTCAACAACACAGTCTCTCTGCAGGTTTGGAAGACTTCTGTGTGGAAATCTGGGCAGGAAGCAATGTATTTATGAACTGCAACAGCTCCATAGGTTTCCTATTCAGCTGTTACCCAGGTGGACCTTGAAGGAATTTCCTTTCAGAAATTAAAGAAAAACATATGATAGTATCTACGTGCACCGTTAAAGAACTTGAATATAAACGCAGCATCCTGAATTTTTTTTTTTTTTACTTAGAACAGATGATATTTTAAAAGGGAACACAAAGGAAGTACTTAAGATGAGATATACAGGGTACAAAACAGGTGAGTCAAAGGAAAGGTTCCAGTCTTGTTTTGCAAATTGCATCTCTTGCTGGAAAAACAAGGCTACTCACAGTCTCAACAGAACAGAAGGAAAAATAAAGTTTGGGGCCTTGTTTCCAGCCCTTTGTGCACATGTCAAGCATTGATGCTGCTTTTATTCAGGAAATGTGATAGACAGGACTTGCAATGATGATGCAAATCATGACTGAAGTGTACTGGCAAAGAGCTGGATGAGCTGAATGAAATACAGATAATGTCCATTGAGTCTGGATCTGCTTTGTATCGTTAGTCATCCAATTCTGCAAGGGCTGTAAGCTATTATCTCTTGCAACACTGGCTGGAGGCAGGAGGATGGTTAAGTCTGCTTCTCTCATTCACTGACATTAGAACTTCATCACTTCACAGGACTGTTGCAACAAGTCACTAATAGCTTCTTTTAGATCATCAATTCTTCTAATGTTATCAACTTCCTAAATGTCAAGACACTCTCTCACACTTTTTTTTAAGCAACCCAGAAGGGAATACTGTGTTCATGGTGCAGAGCTGAGGGTTCAGTGGTCTGTCTTCTACTTCATGTAACAGTGCCAAATCCTTGCCTGACTTTGGCCTGGAGTGTGTTGCCATGAATCAGTTACCTTCTACTTAAAAGAAGCTAAACCTTCCCTATAGTTCATGAGACTTGTCCATTCTATTCAGTTAGAATGAAAGATATTATTCTTTTGTTGCAATACATGCAAATAGTTAATTCTTCATTATGTTTAAGTCATAAACACAAATGTGATATGTTGCCTAATAGTAAAAAGGAATCAGAAAGCTTTTAAGCAGAAGAGTTCAGTTCTTAATGGTGCTTTAAGAAAGACATATCAGCTTTGTAACTTTGCTTTTGCAGCAGACGTCACAACAACTAATGAGAGTTGTCCATTGATATAATCCAGCTTTGTATTAGGTGATATGAACTGTTCAACTGAAATCTGATCCTCAAAATCCAGGTTATTAGTTTATCTTTCAAGAATTGAGTAATAATTTTTGACTAATTTTTTTCTATCAGCCTCCTACTCTTCAGATTTTTCTAACTTTTTCAGGTGTTTTTCCGTAGCTATAGAAATATGCAGTACTTAATTTAAAGAGATACTATTTCCTTTCATTTCCAGTGTTGTCTTTAGAAAGCACCTGTCACTTCATCTACCCTTGATAATACCACAAGATTAACCTAATATTAGCACTAAAACCTGCATGACCTTAAGAATTAAAGTACCATTGAGTCATGTGATAAAAACATGTGTGCCGTATGCCAGCATGTAAAAGTCCAGGTATGTAGTCCTAATGGAATTCCTCATCTCTGCATTAATAACATATATTATTGAGATTTAATGGTTTAAGATTTAGTTTTGTAATTCAGAATCACAGTCACAGAACGACAGAATTAACCAGGTTGGAAAACACCTTCAAGATCATCGAGTCCAACCTATCACCTAACACCATCTAATTAACTAAGCCATGGCACTAAGTGCCTCATCCAGTCTCCTTTTAAACACCTCCAGGGATGGGGACTCCACCTCCTCCCCAGGCAGCCCATTCCAATGCCAATCACTCTTGCTGTGAAGAACTTCTTCCTAACATCCAGCCTAAACCTGCCCTGGCACAGCTTGAGGCTGTGTCCTCTTGTTCTGTTGCTGGGTGCCTGGGAGAAGATACCAACTCCCACCTCGCTACAACCTCCTTTCAGGTAGTTGTAGGGACCAATAAGGTCTCCCCTGAGCCTCCTCTTCTCCAGGCTAAACAACCCCAGCTCCCTCAGCCTCTCTTTGTAGGGCTGTGCTCCAGCCCCCTCACCAGCCTTGCTGCCTTTCTCTGGACACGTTCAACATCTTTCTTAAACTGAAGGGCCCAGAACTGGACACAGTACTCAAGGTGTTGCCTAACCAGTGTTGAGTACAGGGGCATAAGGACTTCCCTGGTCCTGCTGGCCACACTGTTCCTGATACAGGCCAGGATGCCATTGGTCTCCTTGGCCACCTGGGCACACTGCTGGCTCATGTTCAGTTGGCTGTCGACCAGTACCCCCAGGTCCCTCTCTGCCTGGCTGCTCTCCAGCCACTCTGTTCCCAGCCTGTAGTGCTGCATAGGGTTATTGTGGCCAAAGTGCAGAACCTGGCACTTGGACTTGTTAAAACTCATGGTGTTGGACTGTGCCCTTCTGTCCAGCCTGTCCAGGTCCCTCTGCAGAGCCCTTCTGCCCTCTAACAGATGGACACATGCTCCCAACTTGGTGTCATCTGCAAATTTACTGATGCTGGACTCAGTCCCCTCATCCAGATCATCAATGAAGATATTAAACAGGACTGGGCCCAGCACTGATCCCTGGGGCACACCACTGGTGACAGCTGCCAGCTGGATGTGGCTTAATTTACCACTACTCTCTGGGCCCAGCCATCCAGCCAGTTCCTAACCCAGCACAGAGTGCCCCTGTCCAAGCCATGTCTGCCAGTTTTGCCAGGAGTTTGCTATGGCAGACAGTGTCAAAGGCCTTGCTGAAGTCCAGGTAGACTACATCCACAGCCTTCCTCATATCCACCAGGCAGGTCACCTGGTCATAAAAAGAGATCAGGTTGGTCAAGCAGGACCTGCCCCTCCTAAATCCATGTTGGCTGAGTCTGATCCCTTGGCCATCCTGTAGGTGCTGTGTGATTGCACTCAGGATGATCTGTTCCATAACCTTGCCTGGCATTGGGGTCAGGCTGACAAATCTGTAATTTCCTGAGAATTTCCTGCCCCTCCTTCTGATCCTTCTTGTGGATGGGCACCACGTTGGCCAGCTGCCAGTCTTCCAGGGATCTCTCCAGTAAGCCAGGACTGCTGATAAATGATGGAGAGCGGCTTGGCCAGCTCATCTGACAGCTCTCCCATCACCCTAGGGTCGATCCCATCTGGTCCCATAGACTTGTGAGGATCCAAGAGGCTCAACAGCTCCCTGTCTGCTTCCTCCTGGATTACAGGGGGACTATACTGCTCCCTGACCCATCTACCAGCTCAGGATGCCAGCTGTCCTGTCTTAACTACTGAAAATTGAGGCTAAGAGGGTGTTGAGTACCTCTGCCTTTTCCTCATCTCTAGTTACTACATTCTCCTCCTTGTCCAATAAAGAGTGGAGGTTATCCTTGCCCCTCTTTTTGCCATTAATATATTTGTAAAAACATTTCTTGTTACCATTCACAGCAGTGGCCAGTCTAAGTTCTAACTGGTTTTTGCCTCTCTAATTTTCTTCCTACATGACCCTAAGGCAGCATCCTTAAACTTTTCCTGAGTTACCTCCCCCTCTTTCCAAAGGTGATACACCCTCTTTTTTCACCTTAATTCCTTCACAAGTCCCTTGCCCATCCAGGCTGGTCATCTTCCCCACTGGCTCAGCTTTCTGCCCATTGGGGAAAGCCTGTTCCTGCAAATATGCAAGGAATTTCTAAATGCCCATGTTTGCTGGCATGAAATCAAGAACCCCACTCAGCTGTGAGCCCACATCTCCTTGTTTGGCATTTTACTGTTCATGCAGGAGCTTTAGCTCTGTGTCTTGCCCTTTATGACCTCGTCAGTTAAAGCTGAGCTTTAACTTCCCTGCTTCTTCTCTTGGATGTCTGAGAATTATTCTAAAGTCCTCTTTCGCAGCCTGGTCTTGCTTCTACATCCTGCACGAGCTCCATTTTGCAGTGGAGTTGCACCATGAACTGTAGAATTCTACATGTTGGAAAGGACCTTTAGTATTGAGTCCAATTGTTAACCTGACACTGTCGAAGCCACCACCAACCATATGTCTAAGCATCACTTCTACATATCTTTTAAATACCTTCCGGGATGGTGACTCCACCACTTCCCTGGGCAGCCTATTTGAGTGTTTAACAACCCTTTTGGTGAAGAAATTTTTCCTAATATCCAATCTAAACCTCCTGGCACAACTTGAGGCCATTTCCTCTTGTCCTGTCATTTGTTATTTGAGAGAAGAGGTCAACACCCACCTTGCTACAACCTCCTTTCATGTAGTTGAAGAGAGTAAAAAGGTCTCCCCTCAGCCTCCTCTTCTCCAAACAATCTCAGTTCCTTCAGCCCACTCCTTGTAAGACTTGTGCTCTGAACTCCTCACCAGGTTTTTTGTTCTTCTCTGGACACACTCCAAAACCTCAATGTCCAGGCTCCAAAGTGAACATAGTATTTGAGTTGTGGCCTCACCAGTACTGAATACAGGGGGAACAATCACTTCCCTTCTTGGCCACCTGAGCTGGCTTATGTTCAGCTGGCTGTTGACCAGAACCCTTAGGTCCTTTTCTGCTGGGCAGCTTTCCAGCCACTCTGCTCCAAGCCTGTCGCACTGCAAGCTGTTGTTGTGACCCCAGCACAGGACCCAGCACTTGGCCTTGTTGAACCTCATACAACTGGCCTCAGCCCATTGATCTAGCCTGTCCAAGTCCCTCTGTAGGGCCTCTCTACCCTCAAGCAGATCAACGCTCCTGCCCAATTTAGTGTAATTTCCAAATTCACTGAGGGTGCACTCAATCCCCTTGTCCACATTGTTGATAAAGATATTGAGTACTTTCCAGTTTAGCTGAGCCAGGCTACTGCTGTTTCTGCTTGTTTTCTGGGCTGCAAGGCTCTGCCCTCCCCATATTCCTCAATGGGTGTAAGGAAAGCTTCATCCCCTCCCTCATCCTGATTGCAGTCAGTAAGGGGCTTGCCCGATGCTGCCACCCACACTGGCCTTCCCTTGCTTCTGAGTTCTCACAGGATCACAGGATGTCAGGGGTTGGAAGAGACCGAAAGAGATCACTGAGTCCAACCCCCCTGCCAGAGCAGGACCATACAGTCTAGCTCAGCTCACAGAGGAACACATCCAGATGGGCCCCAAAAGTCTCCAGAGAAGGAGACTCCAGAGCCCCTCTGGGGAGCCTGTTCCAATGGTCTGTGACCCTTACAGTAAAGAAGTTTCTCCTTGTGTTGAGGTGAAGCCTCCTGTGCTGCAGCTTAAATCCATTGCTCCTTGTCATATCACAGGGAACAACTGAGCAGAGCCTGTTCCCTCCCTCCTGACCCAGCCCTCAGATATTTATAAACATTTATTAAATCCCCTCTCAGTCTTCTCTTCTCCAGACTAAAAAGCCCCAGGTCCCTCAGCCTCTCATCAGGCAGTGCTCCAGTCCCCTAATCATCTTCATAGCCCTCTGCTGGACCTTCTCCAGCAGATCCCTGTCCCTCTTAAACTGGGGAGCCCAAAACTGAATGCAATACTCAAGATGAGGCCTTACTGGGGCAGAGCAGAGGAGGAGGAGAACCTCCCTTGATCTGCTGGACACACTCTTCTTAATACACTCCAGGCTTACTTGTGGCCTTCTTGGCCACAAGGGCACATTGCTGTCCCATGGATAAGTGTTATCCACCAGCACTCCCAGGTCCCTCTCCACAGGGCTGCTCTCCAGCAGATCACCTCCCAACCTGTACTGGTGCAGTTTATAATTCCTCTCCAGATGCAGGACTCTGCACTTGTCCTTGTTGAACTTCACTTCGTTCCTCTGTGCCCAGCTCTCCAGTCTGTAGAGGTATCGCTGGATGGCCACACAGCCTTCAGCTGTGTCTCTGTATTCTCACTGGATCTGTGTCTGTCTCATGGGAGAGCTGCATACATTCGTGCTGTTCCTTCACATTGAGGGCATTCCCCCTCTTCTTCTTCCCTTCCCAGCTTTCCTGATGAGTTTGTACCCTCCAATTCAGCGCTCCCACCATGCAGGCTGTCTTGCATGCTCAGAGGCATATTATTTGATGCATTAAGTATTGTTCAAATTCAGTACCCATTTCTTCTATATTTTGTTCCTACAATATGGTATCAAAAAAACCCAAGAGATTCAATGATTTGTTTATTTGCTGTAGATTTGATTGCTCCTTACAGGTACTTCAGTAGCTAGTCTTACAATGTATTTGGAGAAAAGCTGGAACACACCTGCCCACTCTTTGAGAGGCTGCTCAAATGAAGGTTGTATGCAGTTAGAGTCCAAATGATTCAGGCTTCCTTCCTTCCTTCCTTCCTTCCTTCCTTCCTTCCTTCCTTCCTCCCTTCCTCCCTTCCTCCCTTCCTTCCTTCCTTCCTTCCTTCCTTCCTTCCTTCCTTCCTTCCTTCCTTCCTCCCTTCCTTCCTCCCTTCCTTCCTTCCT
>WBNM01020571.1:154832-187006 GCA_013399055.1 Ramphastos sulfuratus
CCCTTCCTCCCTCCCTTCCTCCCTCCCCTCCCTTCCGATTTCCTTCCCTCCAATTTCCTTCCTTCTGAATTCCTTCTGATGTGGGTTTGGGAGTTCCTTCCTTCCTTCCCAATTCGTTCCTTCCTTCTGAATTCTTTCCTTCCTTCCTTCCCAATTCCTTCATTCTGAATTCCTTCTTTCCGAATTCCTTCTTAATTCCTTCTGAATTCCTTCCTTCATTATTTCCTTCTTCCTCAACATTGATTACTGGGCAAAGTTTGGATCACTCACACCTGCCCTCACAAAATCACAGGATCACAGAATATATCTGGTTGGAACAGACCTCAAAGATCATCCAGTCCAACCCACAACCCAGCACTAAACCGCATCCCTAAGTGCCAGGTCCATACTCAACTTGAACACCCTGACAGAGGTGATTTTCCATTTCAATGTTTGATTACCCGTTTAGTGAAGAAGTATTTCCTAATGTCCAGCCTGAACCTCCCCTGGTGCAGCTTGTAACCATTTCCTCTAGTCCTGTTGCTTGACACCAAGGAAAAGAGATTGACCCCCTCCTCTCACCAACCTCTCTTCAGGTAGCTGTCGAGAGCAATAAGATCTCCCCTCAGCCTCTTCTTCTCTAGACTGAACAACTCCACTTCCCTCAGCTGCTGCTCATAATTCATGTGCTCCAAGCCTTTCACCAGCCTTGTTGCTCTTCTCTGGACATGTTTCAGCACCTCAGTGTCCTTCCTATAGTGAGGGCCAGAACTGAACACAATACTCAAGGTGTGGTCTCACCAGTGCTGAGTACAGGAGGATGATTGCCTCCCTGTTCCTGATGGGCACAGTGTTTCTAAAACAAGCCAGGATGCCACTGGCTTTCTTGGCTACCTGGGCACACTGCTGACTCATGCACAGTCAGCTATCAACCAATACTCCCAGGTCCCTCTCCCAAGTGGCAGTTTTCCTACTCTTTGAGTTCTGTAAGGAGAAGACCAACTGGCACTATCATTCAAGCATTGTGTCAGGTGTACCTCACTCCCTGCTTCTACCACACTCCTCCTTCCTCCAGAAATTGCTGTCTGGGCTAGTCTCAGTCAGCTTGAGCTTTCCCCCCAGGCTGACAATATTCAAGCTGAAACCAACTATCTCTAGGAGGCTTGCCCACTTCCTTTCTCTCAGGGAATGACATGTGATTTCTACAGCTGCAACCCTGCGTACAGCTTTGCATACTGCAGGAAAGGGAGCCACCTGCCACTTGTGCTTTGAGGACAGCACTGTAACAGTCTGTATCCTGATCTGCTGTTGGCAAGGTAATCAGATGCATGAGGAACAAGGCAAGTTCCTTGTGTCAGAGAGGCATAGCTGTCTGTAAACCAGAGGTGCAACCTCACTTGGTCATCCTCTCTCTAAAAGAATGCTACACAACTGAAAGAATGAAAAACCCTTCAAGGAGAAGATGTTAAGACTATTTAAGATTATTGGGGGAACATGAATAAAAGTATCTTTAATAAAGTTATGCAGAAGGCAGATAAAGAGTTCATGTTTAGTATGTCAGAGATGGGGAATGTCTAAGATATTCTTCTATTATACTTGACAAGGGTCTTCAGGAAATTATTGCTTGTGATTTTCACACCTTTACGCTAATGCAAGACAAGGACTGAGGGGACTGGAACTTTTTACAAAATCTCTTCTAGGGCATGCAGGTGTATGATGGAATAGGGCCTGCATATCCTTCTTATGTCTTCAGAAAAAGCAGCAGTAGTAATGTAGAATTTCTGTGCTAGAGGTCCAAGAAACTTCATGAACAGCAGATTTACTTTGTCAATGCAGCTCCAGGGGAATTCAATCGCTCCCAGAGCTGCTTCACTGCATTGTGTGGCTACATCACTCTGCTCAGCTAGTTCAGGACTCCTTACATCATTCTTCATTGCATGATGGAGGCATTAGCCCTGTGTTTGATACATGGCAGATATCTATCTCACACACTACAGTTTTAGACTTGGCATTGCTCAACTTAGAATTCAAAGAGGACATCCCTGTGAATATTCTTGCAACCTACTACTCTAGCCTGGTGAAAATGAACAAAGTAACAGTGGTGAATTGCAAGGCTTGACCTTGGCTTGGAACATTGACTTGAAAAACTATTCAAGTAATATGACAATTAATAGGCTTTATTCCTGGTGTAGTCTCAAGCTTCTGTGGTACTCACAGGCCATACTAACTAGTTTATAGCTGGTTCAGTCAGGTTTACATTATACTGTCTTCACAGAAATGGTTTCAACATAGATAGTCAAAGACTAAGGATCCCTCAAAAGGCATTAATGATTTGTGCTTCTCATTCTGTCATTCAAATTTTGAGTGGGAACACCACATGCATAGGACTGTGAGAAAGAAACAAACTCAGGTTTTTACACACCTAGATGTGGGTGCATGTACAGCATCTAGAGTTAGTAATTTATGGTCTTCACAGTCATTTTCTAATATTTATGACATTTGAGCAAACTTTCCTATAAAAAAGACAACTCACCTATGCTATCAGCAGTTGGTAAATGATTTATAGGATCTGTATCCAACAACTAGGTGAGAAAAATCCTGGAGTGCATTCTGTTGTGAATACTGTCACAGGCAATGTCATATCTCAAATGCATCTTGTCAGTTTTAGTAAAACAGGTGCTCTGGTGAGTAATTTTAACCTTAACTTCTTCATGCAAGCACAAATTACAGTTTATAGGAACTTTACAGCATTTTGCTACTTTACAAAATACTTCTTTCACCCACAGTTGAGGATGTACTTGAACCTCTGAAAGGCTCCACTGGAAAGACTCAACAATTTAGCAGGATTAGTATTTCCAGTGTAAGAGTTGACCAAATGCGAGTCATGAATGTTGAAAAGGACAAAGTCATACAGAGACATAACTATGAGGAAGTATTTGCTCATCATTTTTACCTTGGAAAAAACACTTGGCATATGTATTTGTGCTAATACCAGAACACTGGCATTAAAATTACCTTTGAGTTATGCAGCATAATATATTCTAATAGTGAAAATTTGAAATTAGATATTCAATAGGAGTGTTAATACTCAGCATCACATAAAAAGAGTTACTGATTGGAGTTACTGAGCTAAATGAGACTGGTAACATAAAAGTCATGAGCAATAGAAGAAGCTACTAGGGGTAAAAATTAAGTAAAGGTCAATAGAAATAAAAGGTGAGTTCTGTGTTTATTTCTGTCTAGTTTATTTGCAGCAAGGCTAAGAGGAATCTTGATCTTAGTCAGAAATGCTGGAATGGAAAGAAGATTGATAGAATGCTTGTTATCAAGGAGAGGGCTTCCAAGATTCAGTGGCCAGACACGAAGCTCTCAGAAGTAAAGTTCACACCACAAATCAGGTACAAGCTTTAAGGTAAATTTAGCTGTTCATACTGTTGACAGAAACATTGTGGTTTTCTTTCAGAATTCATGCTTTTAAGAATTACATGCACAGGAAACCCCTGGGTACCTTTTTCAGGTTGGGGCACAGCCATTCCTGCCTGTCCCTGCCTAGCCCTCAGGGCTTTCCCACCTTCTCACAGCCCAGGGCCCCACGTAAGCTTCTTTGGGCTCTCAACATCTGCCTCAGCAATGCCATATCAGGACCACTCTCCTGCCCTGACCCACACGGTGAGTCCTGGATGCTCCCAATCTGTGCAGTGTCCTGAGCATATTGCAATCATTTAAGTAAACCATGTTATTAACACCATCCCTATGAAGTGGAAAATCAACTATCCTTTATAGAAAGTTAATTAAAGTAATGTAACTACTGGAAAGAGTTCAACAGAGAGCTAAAAAGATGGTTAGGGGACTGGAGCATCTCTCTTATGAGGAAAGACTGGGAGACCTGGGGCTGTTTTAAGTCTGGAGAAGAGAAGGCTGAGAAGGGACTTTATCAATGTCTACAAATACCTGAAGGGTGGCTGTCAGGAGGTCTTTTCAGTGATACACAGTGATAGGACAAGGGGCAAGGATGTAAATTCAATCACAGAAAGTTCTACCTCAACATGAGAAAAACCCTGTGAGGGTGACGGAGCACTGGAAGAGGCTGCTGAGACAGGTTATGGAGTATCCCTCTCTAGGGACCTTCAAAAACAGCTTGGACATGTTCCTGTGTCACCTTGCCCTAAGTGATCCTGATCTGCAGGCTGGTTGGACTCGATGATCTCTGGTTATCCCTTCCAGCCCCTAGGATTCTATGATTGTAACCTAGAATTACATAGGTATTTGGTTAAAAATTCCAAGACAGAAGCATGATTCACTCTCACATGCCATTTCTCATTTCTCTCTCTTTTTTTTTTTTTTTTTGGTAACAATTCTATTTTTTCTATGAATTTTATCCTGGTCTCAGCTAACAGCTGAGTCCCAGCAGTCCAATTACAACAGAAGGGGCTTCTCCTTCTCTCCTTCTATCCCTCATTTTGGGTGGGCGAGGAGGAAAGGAACAAGGAAAAAGCCAAAATGCCAGTTGAGATAAGGCCAATTTACCACTCTATTTCAGGGATATCTGATTACACATAGGGAAAACAAACAAACAAACAAAACCTAGGAGAAAAGGTACTAGTGTGCATAGCAGACAGAACTGAGATAAAAAAGCCACAGCTGCATGCAGACTGGAACTGGAACGAATAAAGAGTGAACTCTAGCCCAGAAACTGGGGAGGAAACACCAAAAAACCCAGGACAGGACAATTCACAAGCTGTAGAATACCTTACAAGTCCCATTAGCCCTGGCCAGCCCCTTTCCTGTCATACAGTGTGAATGACATCAGCATGGTGTAGAATATACAATCCAGTTTGGTCTGTTGCTCTGTGCCACTGGGGGTGGGGAGCAGCCCTGTACTCCTGTCCCTTGTCCATCCTAGTGGAGCCAATCAGCTTAAACCAACACAGTTTTAAGTGGGAAACTTATTTCTAATTGACTTTTAAAAAAATAATATCTGTTATTTGGCTTCTGCTAATGTTTTCTTTCCCCAGGTTTTAGAACTGATAGGACAGAAAGTCTTCAGGGAAGGCTGAACCCAGGACAGCGGGGTCATAGCTCCAGGCTGGCCACAGCACACCCTGCCCAACGCACAGTGGAGAAAACTAGAGATACTGTTACTGATGAGATATAGGGAACACAGGATTTCTTTAGAAGCCTGTCTTCATTAACTCTGTCCTTTATGGAAAACTAATTTTAAACAGGCCAATGAAACACAGTTTTCCTTAATGTTTTGGTAAATCAGCAAGTACATTGCAGTACTAAAAAAATTAGACTGTCTCACTGTTATGTACAAGTTCCATATAAAGTGAGCTATTCATCCAATGTGGCACCACAAAATATTGGTGGAAGCAGAAGAAAATTAGAAGCCAAACTCTCCTTCCTTGACTAATAGTGAAGCTATACCTCCCTGTGTTTATTTATGACACCAAGTTTATCACTCTTTACAGATTACATTTTCTCTTGCATGGATGCCTGCTGCCAGAACTTCTCAGAGCACTAATGAACAAATATAATTCCTCTGACATATCTGTTAAACAGGAGCTTTTTAAAAAGGCCTTCGATTTTACAGTTTCACAATGCTTATGATGTCAGGATTTAAGGCCAAGCTGTGGGTAAAGAGAAGCTAAACAGTAAGACCATATAATGAATCAACTAAATTCCTTCCCTTTGCAGTTATTTAGGACAAATTGAACAATTTTGACAATGGAAAGAATGAAACAAACAGATCAAGTTGTGTTTCAGCTCTGGCTACTCTCAACCTGGACTTTTGCCCAAAGCGGGTCTGTTCTCTTCTTCCTTACAGATCATATTGATCTGACAAAGTACAGTGCCTACAAATGCAATTGCTCTCCCTTTGCTTACACATTGCACCTTTGCAGTGCAGAACCACCCAAATGGGATGCTAGGCCCATTATGCACTGTTTACAAAAAAGAGTAGCAAAAGGGAAAATCCATCAAGGCTAATGAAGTCTTTTAACTTTTACAGGTGGAGAAGTATGGTATTTGGCCCTTGTTTATGTGCAGATTTGATAAATTGCTTTGTCAGAAAGGTGATTTTAGTAGCACTCAGTGCTATGACCTATGCACAAAATAAGAAATATTCTTATGCCAATTTCAGAATTAACTGCAGAAGGGAGAAAGGTACCAAAGTAAAACCACTTCTGCAATCAATCAAAAAATATGTTAAGAAAAAAATAATCCTACAAATTATCAACTGCTTATGGGTACCCCCTTCTTCTCCAGCTATGTTACTAGGTCCCTTCTTGTACAAACTTGTGCTATTTTGATCTAGCAGTAAACCAGTCCATGGTAAAAAAAAAAAAAAAAAACAAACGAAAAAACAATCTTTAAACTTTTTTTGCCAGGTTTTTTTTTGACTAATTTCATGTCCTAGAACTGTTTTATCAAGGAATGCCTAAGCAGTATTGTTGTAAATGAGGGGATTGTAGCAGTGCTGGTTTAGATAAATGTGGGCTGCCCTGAAGCCACATCCTGTGGCTAATGTCCCAAGCAAATACACAATATTTCAACCACATGCAATCTTAGCTGCCAATCTCCACTTGATTCTATATATGAGTTAATTTTGCACCACTCTCTGATGGTATCAAAAGCTATAAAAGTTCTTGCAGGAGAATAATGAATATGTTATATACTGTTTTCTTCTCAGACTTCACTCTGATGTCCAATGGCATGTTGTCATCCAATGAGAAACACAGTACTGAGCACCACCCAAGTAATTGCAATTGTATTATGATCCTGAAGGGTTCTACTCAACAATGCTGTTAAACAAAGTATTTCACTTTTGTGGGAAATGTCACAGACTTCCACTGAAGCTTTTCCTTCCTTAATACAGCAGTCACAAGCTTACAAACTTTAATACAGCCCTTAAGTTCCCACAATGAAAGTATTTGCCATTTTGCTGTAAAAAAGCTTAGCATGAAACAGATGGTGAATGGTATTGTTTTACATTAGATGTGTACCTATTGTTTCATAGCATAATGTTCAAAGAAGAAATACGTCTGATGGAGTCCACAATGACAGCATGGGGTTAGCAGCAAAGCCAAGACTAAATTAAGTAAAGCAAGACTCTAAACATGTATTCTCTCTTTGGAGACATCCTTCATTGCGGGTCACCATGAAGGCAGACAAAAAGTAAGACAAGGCAATTGTCTTATATGGCAGTTTGTTGAGGACAGTAAAGAGAACTGTCTAGCTGAAAAATGTTATGAGGTCTAGTGGGTGACAAAATAGCAGATGAAATACAGGTAAATGTAGAGCAATCCTAAATTCAAGACCCATTAGTATAGGATGTGAACTCGATATTTCCATCCAGTGACAAGATCTAGGCGTTATATCTTCTGGAGAACCTTAACTCAGCGTCCAGTAACAAACACAGACCAACCATGTATTAGAAAAAAAATCTAAGTAAGGAATGGAGAATAAGGCAGAAGATATCATACTGGTATATAAAATCTCGTATTTTTAATACTCCTGCTAAAAGTACTTCTACATTTTAAATACTTCATATAGTTCTTATACCATCTCAAAATGTAAGCTGGCAAACTGGAAAAGGTATAGACAAGGGAAAACACATGAAGCAATTTCCATAAAGGAAGTTATTAAATAGGCTAGAATTCTTCAGGCCCCAAAAAGATATTGGAACAATAATGACAGTAGCGGATGGCATGTTCAAAACAGAAAGACAAGGTCCTCACACAACAAGAAGTTAGGCTGTACAACTGTTCATGGCTTTGCTGTTGATACTAGAACAGTAGATGGATTCAAGAAGTCCCTGATAAATTTATAGACATCATTCTGGCTGAGGACAGACCTGGATACTTCAGGAAGGTATCCCTCATGCCTTACTATATTCTTTCCTAAGCACCTACTGTTGGCCTCTGTTGCATGCAAGATAATTGCTGGACTTCTAATATGAATCAGTGTATTTGTTCTTATGTTCTGGATCATATCCTGAACCAGATGAAGCTGTTTGCTGCCATGTAGCTGATCCAATTTCAACTGATTGAAGAATGATGACTTTTTTGGCAACAATAAGAAAGGGTTAAATACTGAGTATCATTTCTGGTTTGGAGCATTAAACACATTTAACTGTTTTGAACCCTAGGCAGCCTTGACCACAACAAAGTACATTTGCTGAAGGATTCCCTAATTCAAACAGTATCTTTCAGAATCCACAGATTACAGCTCTTTCAGTGCAGATAACTCATTCAAGACTCCAAAGAAGTGAGGACGATCACAATGATGTATTTTATCCTCCTAGAATAATCACAGTGCGAAGCATACAGTGAAACATACTTATCAAGAATCCAATACAGACCAAATGTTCTCCTTCATAACCTCTCTTTAACAATGGCAATGAACACGCCAGTGAAGAGTAAGTTGCAGAGATTTGACCTTGGCTGGGGGCCAAATGCCTACTAAAGCTGCTCTATCACTCACCTTCTTAGATGGACAGGTGTTGTGGGAGGCCAGTATAGGCCTAATATACATCCTGGCTTGTCCAGATGTTGTGATCTCCTGCTCATCCCTTCCCTTTGCTGGGGGGGGACAACTTGAGTCCAAGACTTGCCCAGACTTGTTCTGCTTTGCTGTGGTAAACAAGGTATATACCCTTGTTTATGCATGGCCTGGGTTTTCCCAAAGAAGGGAAAGCAAGCCCTGACTTCACCTAATATGGTCAGTTTTGGCGAAGTGCCATTCTGATTGGGGAATCTCTGTGGCCAAAGGAGCCATTAAATTCAGGCAATTAATAAATGAAGCTAAGTTGCAAGCAATGTGCTTTTGTTTTGCTTTTGCTTTGCTCTCTGCTTTGCCTCATGCTGTCTGCCTCAATGTGCTTTTACCTCATTGTGTTCTGCTCCGCCTCATGCTCCAAACCAGCTTTGCTATGTTACAAGCTTTGATGTACCAGCTTGTCCACCTGGAAATTTTGCCATCTCAAGTTTACCAGGAGAAGGCATTAAGTGTGTCCATGCTGTAGGCAAGAATTAGCCACCAGCAAGACATTGTGTCTGCCTGCACACCATCCGTCCTGGAAGGAGTCAAGATCAGACCAGAGACTATGCTAAAGCCCAGCTTCCTGCTAGAGCCCTGGGGAAAACTCCAAAAGCCTCTAACAGCTTTCAAACCACCGACAGCAATCCCTCCACATGCTTTGGGTACTGTCTGATACCAGCCCTGGAAATCCAGAGATACTAGCTTGTGAGTAAAAAGCCTCTTTGTAATTAAAGTTCTGATTTTGTAAGTGTAAACTCTATTGTGCCTTCTGCCTTAGCAGGAAAAGAGCCTCTCAATTCCTCCTAAAGGGCGAGTGGCATATTGACTGCAAGATTCTCTTTCCAATTAATGTTTGTAGATGTCTGCTAGTTTTCTTAACTGTTCTAAATTGTCTGTTTTCCCTGTGTGAAAATACCCAGCTGTGAGTTTGAACCTTGTAAATGAGTTTTCTGACAAGATTTAATGTTAATAAACACATTTCATAGCTATTAATAATTTTTGTCTGGATATAAAAATTNCTCTGCTTTGCCTCATGCTGTCTGCCTCAATGTGCTTTTACCTCATTGTGTTCTGCTCCGCCTCATGCTCCAAACCAGCTTTGCTATGTTACAAGCTTTGATGTACCAGCTTGTCCACCTGGAAATTTTGCCATCTCAAGTTTACCAGGAGAAGGCATTAAGTGTGTCCATGCTGTAGGCAAGAATTAGCCACCAGCAAGACATTGTGTCTGCCTGCACACCATCCGTCCTGGAAGGAGTCAAGATCAGACCAGAGACTATGCTAAAGCCCAGCTTCCTGCTAGAGCCCTGGGGAAAACTCCAAAAGCCTCTAACAGCTTTCAAACCACCGACAGCAATCCCTCCACATGCTTTGGGTACTGTCTGATACCAGCCCTGGAAATCCAGAGATACTAGCTTGTGAGTAAAAAGCCTCTTTGTAATTAAAGTTCTGATTTTGTAAGTGTAAACTCTATTGTGCCTTCTGCCTTAGCAGGAAAAGAGCCTCTCAATTCCTCCTAAAGGGCGAGTGGCATATTGACTGCAAGATTCTCTTTCCAATTAATGTTTGTAGATGTCTGCTAGTTTTCTTAACTGTTCTAAATTGTCTGTTTTCCCTGTGTGAAAATACCCAGCTGTGAGTTTGAACCTTGTAAATGAGTTTTCTGACAAGATTTAATGTTAATAAACACATTTCATAGCTATTAATAATTTTTGTCTGGATATAAAAATTAATAAATCAATATCGATATTAATTTTGCATAATCCATAACAACAGGAGGAGAGGCAAATATAACAAAAGGCCTGTAATAAGATAGAAGCAATTTTAGTAATGCAAAGCAAAAGCAAAGGCTGTATGTGGAAGCAAAAGCAAAGAAAGATGTTATTCTCTACTTCCCATCAAGACAACTGTTTTTTGGTCACTCTGGGGCTCTACATGTAGTGGTTGCTCTAGAAGACAGACACCATCAACAAATGTCCCCACACTTTCTTCTTTTACTTAGCTTATATATCTGAGCTGATGTCATGTGGCATATAATACCCCTTTGGTCAGGCTGGGTCAGCTGGCCTGGTTGTGTCCCCTCCCAAAATCTTGCCTACCCCTGAGTGTACTCTTGGGGCAGGGAAATATTGGAAAAGCACAGGCTTGCTGCTTGGTTCAGCAGTAGCCAAAACACTGCTGTGTTATAGACACCCAGCTATCACTGCAAAACACAGTACTAGAAAGATGCTCTGGGGAGAATTAACTCCAGCTCAGGCAAACCCAATACATAAGTATAGGGTAGGATACTTACCTCAAATATTCCCCCAGCTACTGCGTATTTTCAGATCAGGGTAGTCTAGGCCTAACATGATTTATCTGTTTAGCAACTTCAAATAGATTTCTCCTCCAAATAATTAAAGTCACAAAAAAATTCAGTGTCCAGAACATCCCATGGAAAGGAGTTCTACAAGTCTATTATCCACTGTGCCAAACCCCACCTTTTCATGTGTTTTGGATCCAGTTTCTGCTAGAAGCCTCTCTTACACTGCAAGAGACAGTAAGCAATTAGTCTTTACCATATCGCTGAACAATGTGTGACTCTGAAGACCTCAATCATAAGCTCTTTTCAAAAATGACAAATCCTACCCTGGTCATTTTTCTCAGTAATTTTTGCCTATTTTCTCTGGTCTTTTTCCAGTTTTAGTCAGCCATTATTTTTATGATATGAAAGGTGGAACTACATTCATTATTAATGCTGAGGGCAAATGATGAATTTATGTATGTTAAACAATGCTACTGTTTTTATCTTCATTCCTTTCTAAACCATACCTAACTTTTATTTTCCCTTTATTTTTTTTTAAACTGCTATTGAATAGACATTGAATTGACATTGAATTTCTATCCATAAATCAAAAGGCTTCACTTCTGAATGTCATTGGTCAACAGAGAGACCAGTATTTAATGTAAAATGGAAATTCCATTGCTCCTTACTTCTACCAGCATTGAATGTTATCTAACATTTTATTGCCTAGTCACTATTCTCAAAACTTTCTCCTGTTCTACTGTGTGTTTCCATCCTTACTATTAGAATAGCTTAATATCCTCTGTAAATTATTTAACTTATTGCTCACCATCTCCTTTATCCTCTCCTCCCCAGTCATTTCAGCAGGACAGATTTGGGTGTGGACCAAGTAGATTTCTGTGACTTCTCTAAATCACTATAATTTTAATTTTCATTCCATTCCTTGCAGTTTATGTCATAATCAGTCTGCATCTTACTCCATGGGTCTTTGGATTCATAAGAGCTTTTGAAGGAAACTGACTTGACTGTTACCAACCAGTCTTGTTGTCTTTTCCCACACAGATAACATACATTCACTTGTACATTAATTCAATTATTTCTTGGACTTCTGCTAACTTGTTGAGTATAAATCTCAGGTGTGTAGTTTCCTTCACTCTCACTGGAATCTGTTTTAAATAGTGATATAACATTTGTCACTGGTAGTGTACTAAAAATGGCTTTAAACTGGGAGGTTACACATTGCCATTGGCAGTTCAGCTATTTCATCCTTGACTCCTCTTAAAGCACTTGAGTGAACACTGTTCATCACCAGTTAGTACTTGCACAGTCAGTGTTTCCACAGCCTCTTTAGCCACTTCAGTGTCAGGAACGTCCTTCCTTCCCAAGGGATCCAGTATGGATTTACAATTTAGACCACAGTTAAAGTTTATGTAAAGAATTTGTTTGGCTTCTCAGCAGTGGTCTTGCTCCTTTAATGCCAGGAGTACTGTCTGGCTCTACAGTCTCTCTGGTATGCTTCCTGCACTTGATATGTCCAAAGGAATATTTAGTATTCATTTGATCCTTTATGATCATCTTTCCTTGAGCTCTATTTTGACATGCACTATAGAATTTATATAATTAATCTTCCAGAGTTTACAAATCCTTTGTCTTTTCCCTGTTTTGATACATTCCAGTTTTTGAAAGATGTCTTGTTATTCTAACAGCCTACTTATTGTCCTGATTAGGTATGCTTGCTTCCTTTTTACCCTTATTCAAGCCTTTCTTAACAGGTGGTGCACACTACTGCTGGGCTGCCAGTATGCTGTCCTTAAGTAGCCTCCTTGTAGCCCATAAAATTTACTTACTTCCTTTAGGTTCAATTTAACAAATTCCTAATTTTCACATCTCTTCCTTTTTTGAACTTGTGTCACACAGGGAGATCGATTGGGGGAGAGGTAGCAGGATGGTAAGGCTGACCTTTTTACCTCTGTAAGGACGCTGAATTTGAATTTAGGACTTATTTGCATTCTCATTAAAATATCACTGGCTGTGTCTAAGTAGGAATAGGGAAATATATGCCAGGACTTACAGGGGTTTAAAGGACTAATTTCTACTGATGTCTCAAAGCTGCTTAAAAATTGGTAACGTGATTAAGAACTCCTTAAAGGGTTTTGTCTAATGAAAGTCAGAGACAGTAAAAACTTCATATAGAAATCAGTTCAACAACAAGCTCTACTACCAACAATGGCAGCCTTCAAGATAAAGAGTAATTTATAAAACTAAGAGCAGTAACCTTCTTCTATTTATTTAGTATTGCCATTTATAGACTATAATCAACGATCCCCTCTTTATTAACTTTAATATGTTACATATGTTATTTGAAGAATGTCAGCCATGGTTTTAATTAGTTAAAAAACAGACACTAAAAATACACAGTAATCAGTGAGAAAGCTGAGACATTAAGCATTCTTTAGGTCATTTTTTAAAGCTGATACTTTACTAAATCCCTACAAGCTCTCTAGATCTTCTGATATGCTTTCAGAACATGGTAGTTTGAAAACATCAAATTAACATTTGCAAGAGGCATTTTATGAGATATATTTGGTTTTGATGAACAACTTTCATTTTCTAAACCTGAACCCTGTCAGGAAAACAAACCAACTCTTACTCATTTCATGTGGGTAACTTCTCCTTGTGTTTCAATTCAGTAAAGAAATTGCTTACAAGTTTGGCTCAGATTTACATTATGGGTTAAGGAATCATTAGTTCTCTAAAAACACTTGCAGTGCCTCCAAAAGGTTTTACTAGTAATTTTCAATATATTGAAAAAAATCTGAAGCTCACTACAGGTGACATAATTCATGACTATGATGATGCATGTTACAGATGATCAACTTAAAGCAGTATAGGTAAACTATATTCCTGGCATGGTTGAGGAGGGTTTGGCTTCATAGACTTAATATTCTTCATATCCAGTATTGTGCATGCTGTTTTCCAGACAATTCTAGCAGTGCCTATTGGCAGAGATGGAATTTTAATATAATGGCACAGATCACTGTCATTTGGGCCAACAGTTATATTCACAGCAGACTGCTCTTCTCTCTTCAGGCTTTTTCTGAGTTCCTGATTTTTTACTGCTTACTTTCTTTTATCCTACTTCTGCAGAGGTTTTCTATCTGCCCACACCCACATCACTCCTTGTCCCTCTCTTCACTATTCTCCCTCCCCACTTTGATTCTTCTTGCCACCTCATCATATCCTCCTTATTCAAGTCTCCTTAGTCTTCTACAATTTGCTTTATCTCTACCAACAAAAATATGTTTTTTTCTCTGGTATTGGTCATAGAAACAAATGCAATATTTAAGCTGATGCTCCCAATCCTTTTCTTAGACAAATATCGAAAGAAAATTCAGTCTCAATTGCATTTGGCAAATGCAGGCATTTGGTAAATGGGAGTTTATATAACACTCTAGCTACCAAGCTGTCTGTGACCCTTTGCCAGAGTCAGAAAAACCTGTAATAAAGAAGGCCCTTGTGCTGGTTTGAGGCTANTCTACATTTAGCTTTTAATCCAATCATTAAAAATTAAATCTAGGAGCTAACCTACCCCTCACTGCCACGTCTGCAGCCCAGCTCTGCCTTCACCCAATGATGTCTGTGCAATGCATCAGCATCTGTGGAGAAAGTGGCAATTTTATATTTTTTCAGAACATTTCAAAAAGCAAGGACAAACCATGGCATACTGCAGGCATACATTCTCTTACACATACTTCTATTTTCACATCAAAACCACTCACAATCCAAAGTTAATGAATGGCAATTGGATACATGGGCAAGAAGCCCTACAATTCATGATTATTGCTTTGAATTGAGTGCTGCATGACATTGAATATTGGTAAGTCAAAATAATCATGGACACTCTCCACTCTAGGCTGCATGAATACCCCAGACTAATACCGTCTTGGGAAAAAACACTTTGAGAACAAACATGTGACCAATCACATTATCACCCCTTATTAATTTCTTTCACAACCTCTGGCAACCCGAACATTTCAAATTCTTTCCAAGTGACATCTGTATTCATGCATCTAACTTACATTAAAATCCACAGCAACAACACTACCCTTGTGTAAGCAAATTTCACAGTCAGCCCTGTTCTTGTACTCACTGAAACTCATTGCCCTTTGGAGCCCAGCTATCAGCTCTTTCCTATTGATCTGCTTTGCATGACCAAATACAAAGGACAGCCCACAGCCACCTGTAAACCCTGCACCTTCTAGTTTTCAACAGAAAACAGTTCCACTCATGCACTATTTCTCTGCTCTTCCCTCACCAACTTCTGATACCTACCAAATGCCCTCTTTCTGTCACTTAGGAGTTGAGTTAAAATTGCAGGACAAGCAACAAATAGATGGAAAAGTTTTCCCTCGAGTTACATGTATTGTCTGCACTCTACCAAGGCTGCTTAAAGCATCTTACACAGCATGGCAAGAAAAATGAACATCAGCATTTCAGCTATACAGAATGAGTTCCCAGTGTGCTGATTGACATGTGAATACATTTTCTGTCTGAGCTAATAAGTTTTTTTCTGCAGTTAAAATAGTTTTCACATTACACTGACCAACATGCTTAATATAAATGTTTTATTTGGGTCAGGATTTTAATCTGTCAGCTTTCCTTAGTTCAAACCTCTTCTTTGAAGTCTCTTAAATTAATATTTAAGTAAAGTGTTTTCACCAGCACTTAATCTGAATATCAGCTACAAACTAAAACAACTTGTCAGGAGCAAAAATGCAGGCTGTGCAAACAACCCCACAAATTTCACTAGTTTCTTCAAGAGCAAAATAACTACGCTGAAGACCACTGGAACTGTTCAAAGAAAAAAGGGACATTAATACCAGTTTAAAGTCACATTTAACTTCAGAGATTGAAATTCCCTGGACAGACTTTGGATTTTGAAAGCACTGTAGGTAAGAACATCAGAGCTAGAAAACTTGAACAGGAGAAGTTTTCATGGGCTAATCTGAGGTTCTGGGCAGCAAATCTAATTTAACACAATATTCAGAAGCGCTTGAGCTTGAAATATGATACAGCTCCATTCTCCAACTCTTATGGACATGCCTATATGCCTACTTCTTGGGTCATACATCAGAGACTATAGGTCTTTTGTCTTCCATGCAACAGTTTTCAGCAGCTGGCAAAGGTCATAAAAGTGACAAGGATAGGTGAACAAAGTGCTGACACATTTTTAGGAGAAGGTAGATTCAGGACTCTCATTCTTAGCCAAGTGACTGGCAAAATTATAAAAAAAAATTGCAAATGAACAAACAAACACAACAAACAAACAAAAAACCCTAAAACATGGAAGCAATACTTACTACAATGCCATCAGTGTAGATTGAGCAACATTTCCTGTTCTTTCCAGTGGCATGGCCATATGCAATCTTAAGTAAATTTTCTAAACTGTAACTGAGATGAATTCTGTCTTTTTGCTACAAGTTCAAAGCTCTCCATGACAGATCTACAGCCTGACTCATTATATTCAGGGTAATGATTACTCTGTATGACCCACAAAAAATTTCTCCTTTTGAGATACAGTGGAAGAATTTTTCAAGTGCTTAAACCTACTGCTGTCACTGCTCTCTTTGAGCTGTGTTAGCCTTTGAAAGGCCAGAGGCTCATTTACATTAATGAGGTATAGAAGTGCCTCTGCTGTTTGCCCCACGTTAGCTACCAGCCCTGAGCTAGTGAGATAGAAATTTGTGCTTTCTACATGACATGGTATGAAATTCACTTTAGGACAATTGTCCTAATTCTCTGCCAAATCTGATACTGGAAAACTCTTAAGAGATGGGAAGGTCTGAAAAATAAGATTTACCAGCAAACTTCTGTTAGGCTTTTTTCCCTATAAAAATTAGTCTATTTTACTTTTGGGATTATTTGCACAAATGTCATTTAAACAAGACAAACTGTATCTGGCAAAGCAGAACACACACTGCTGAAATGGGGGCAGCTTTGTATTCACAAAAGTGACCATCAGAAAGGGTGCAGGTCTCTTATTATTTAGTCTAACAACTGAAGGAAACAAAGGACCATTTCATTTTATTTTTTTTTTAAGTAGCTCTTACACAGATTATGTTGGGAGTATTTTCTGAAAGACACTCTCACATCTCAGTTGAAATCAGGTCTAGTCAGGGAAGGAAGCTTTTGCTTCCTTTTGGTGCTGATTAAGAGTCTAGGGCTTAAAGGGCAATTTCAGACAAGGAAGGAGATCTTTATCTCTGCCCTTGGAACAGTTCCCACTGTTGTGCTCACTTCCCCCCCTCTTTTAATCACAATTTACAGCTGAAAAACATATCTCAGAGAATGGTACCAGTATACCAGCTGTTCCATGAAGAGTCTAGATCATTCAACATTGTTATATTTTCAATACTTATAAACATTTCTAATAATACTACATGGTTTCAATCAGTAAACAGCACTTAAGAACTCCCACAGCTGTTTTCTGAGTAGCTAAAGTAGATCAGCTTGTAAGAACCAGCACAGAAAATTCCTCCTCTAAAAAACACAATGTGGGCTGAAGCCATCTGGCGAGTATTACAGGTCACCTTCTCCTCTCAGCAATATTCATACTGAAGAATGTTTTACAATGCAAACCAACAGGAGAGTTTAGGATCAACTCTCAACATTCAGATATAACACACAGAATCACAGAATTGGTAGGGGTTAGAAGTGACCTCTGGAAATCATCTTGTCCACCCCACCTGCTAATGTAGGTACACCTACACCAGTGTCATGGATTGAGTTGGACCTGCCCCACTCGACTGATCACAGACTGATGCAGACTGTACTGGCACAGAGTGGAGCTCCAGAGCATTTGCAGTGAGCAGTCTTCTGTGTACTGCACAGCGATCTCACTTTGGGTGATGTCTGTTGTTTGATGTTGATTGCTGCTGGGCATGATGCAGATGGTACAGAATAAGAGATGGAGAATGTGATAGATTGAGTTGAACCTGCTGCTGTTATTTATACCATGCTGCAGTCATGCCAGCTTAAAAAAACGAAAGTGCTGGCTGGAGCAGAGTATTATGGGGCTTGAAGTAAAGATTGCAACATGGGAGGCTTCCTGTCCTGATTGCTGCTTCTGGGTTCCAGCTTCTTGGGTATTGGCTGTCTTCTGCAGGTGTGGCAGTTGAACAGGTGGGGAAACCCACATACACTTCAAAAGATCTGAATATTAAAATCTCAAGAGGATCTACGAAGTGTCTGTAAAGGTGGTCAGGGACACAGAGCACATGAGTTACGAGGAAAATCTGAGGGTGTTTTGTTTTATGGCAAATGAGAAGCTTTCTTTATGAGGAAAGGCTGAGGGAATTGGATCTCTTTATCTTGGAGAAGAGGAAGCTGAAAGGTGACCTCGTTAATGGTTCTAGATCTGTGAAAGGCAAGTGTCAGGAGGACAGAGCCAGGCTCTTCTCAGAGATGCACAATGTTAGGACAAAGGGCAATGGGTGCGAGACGGAGCACAGAAGGTTCCATGCAAATGTAAGGAAAAATTTTTCACTGTGAAGTGACAAAACACTGGAACCAGCTGCCCAGATAGGTTGTGGAGTCTCCCTTCTCTGGAGACATTTGCAACCTGCCTGGATGTGTTCCTGTGTTACCTACTCTAGGTGACCCTGCCTTGGCAGGCAGTTGGACTAGATGATCTTTGGAGGTCAGTTCCAACCTGCAATGTTCTATGATTGATTCTGTAAAGGGGAATTGAGTAGCAGTTTGTGACTATGTGAAAGGAAGTTACAGAGATAACAAAGTCAGACTTTCAGCAGTAGCAGGGAAAATAATAAGGGGCAAGGGGGATGTGTCATGTCTCGGGGTATTCAGATGAGACACTAAGAAGTTCTTCAACTGAAGGATATTTCAGCACCAAAAGCGGCTAGGCAGAGAGGGGATGGACTTTTCTGCTTTTTAATATTCACCTAAGTAAAGTCATTGCTCTTCTGTTGATGATGGTCAATGATAGCTGGTGACAGACTTAATGGTCTAGTTATGGCAATAAAAGAAGGATGAACTGAATGACATCCAGATGCCCACCCCAATTGATTGTGTGAGAATTTCTGTGAGATCTGATAAATGATGTAGCTGAGCCTCCCTGAGTTGCCACAGGTCAGATCTAATTTATTTAATGAAGAAAATAAAACATACGTGAACTGTCTTTGTTGATGGAGAAGTTCATATAGGCAGGTTTACTTGACTGTGACTTACATCCCAGCTGAATTCCAACTCGGTCTTAACAAACAGACAGTTGTATGTCTTCTATAGCTGCTTCTTCTACCTGAATGAGGTTGTAGCCAGGTGGGGGTTGGTCTTTTCTTCCAGGCACTCAGTGACACAGTCTCAAACTGTGACAGGGCAGGTTTAGGCTGGATGTTAAGAAGTTCTACATGGAAAGAGTGATTGCCCAGTGGAATGGGCTGCCCAAGGAGGTGATGGAGGCACCATCCCTGAAGGTGTTTAAGAGGAAGCTGGATGAAGCACTTAGTGCCATGGTTTAGTTCATTAGAAGGGTTAGGTGATAGGTTGGACTCAATGATCTAGGTCTTTTCCAACCTGGTTAGTTCGGTGATTCTGAGCCTCTCACAGCCAACAGTATAAATTATAGCTGGTATTTCTTAAGTGGCCTGTACAATACTATAAAGTTTAGAAGAAAAGTATTCATTTCTACTACTTTTCACTGACTTGCACAGTTTGAGTGACTGCCACAATTGCCATATCAGCATATAGAAATTTGAGGTTCACAATGGACGACAGGGTTTGTTTGTTTTTTTGTTACAGTGATTATCAGGCTGCCCAAAGCTTGCAGTTTGATTTGACTCAAAAACTACTGAGGTACCTGTTTCAGTGTGGACGATTGTGGCCATAAATTTCTGTGTTGCTTTATGACACAAAATAACATAATTTGAGCCACAACCTGGATGTGATTGGACAGCACTTGTTCTCCATTGAGACATTTTCGAAGTCGCAAAAATACACAAATAAAACATTCCTGGGAGGTGAGTAACTTGTGCTTTTGGGGGCCTGTGTGAAATTACTGAAGTCAAAACATTTTATTTTATTGTTGAAAACAGCAGAATCCTTACATTAGTACAATTCATCTTATTCAAACCTACCGGGATGTACTTCTCACCAGTTCACAATTTTGCCTAACAATTCTCTACTAACTTCACTAACCAGGACAAAACAGAAGAGCCCTCTGCATTGTGTTTTTGACAGCATGAAACTAAGCATTAAAAATTAAGACCTTGCCACACTGGGATCACATCTTATTTTTGAGCAGTTTCACAGAAACACATAAGGATACAGATGGCTGCAAAAATCAAAGTTTGTCTAGACAGCCTTGGAGGCTGGTTTTTAGTCCACAATTCTGAACTTCTATGAACTCCTCAGAGTGCAGACTGCTTGACTGGACCGTGCAAATAAGTGTTCATCCAAGGTGAAAATAGAGCCATCTCTAACATAAATGTTCCAAATATAATAAAGTATCAGTGAAAACAAAGCCTGCATGAGCCTGGGCTAGTGCAGTTACTTTATTCTTCAAATCTGCTGACAAGTCACTCTTTCAACCATAGGATTTGGGCTGGTGTTTATAGAGTTCTGTTAGTTCAGGTTTTGGAGAATGGATAATTCTTGTCTCTGCTGGCTATTAGTTTTTAATGCTGTGATAATCAGCTTTGCGTAAGTGCCTATTTTAGGACAGTCAAAGCCAGTTTTTCTCAGATGTCTTCATATTTAGATGACAACATCTTGATGATTATTCTTTCACCATCTCCTATTGCATACTGGGGCAAGAACAGGATATTTTTTTCCACTTCAGCTTACAGAAAAGCTAGGAATCACTGTCAGCAGGACATTCTAGGACTAGGGGATGATGATATGGCAATTAAAAGCATCAAAACCTGTCCTCAATGTTTCAGCAGGTGAAAGATTCATTGTTAAACTGGGGACAGGTGACAGATTTTGGATTTTAAACATACCTTATAGCAATCTGTCCATGAAGTGTTACTATGAGATATGGGTAGCAGATAGCTTTCTGAGCCTGTAGTCCAGACTGTTGTCTGAGAGGTCATTCTTTCCCCACTACAAGTCTATGTTGTTTGAGTTCTCTAGATCCAGTTTGTCCTCCTGCCCCAGCACTATTACCAAATGTGATATGAAATATTTTGTTAATAAGCTATAAAAGACGGTCTAAAAATAGATCACCGTTCCTTGGCATAGAACCCAAGACAAGGTATATATTAAAAGACAGTCCTTTTCTTCCAGATTCCAACTTTTTTCCAGATTTTACATCACCATTTTAACCTGTTTTTTTTTCCTTTTTTCCTTTTTTGTTTTGTTTTGGTTTTGTTTTGTTTGGTTGTTGCTGTTTGTCTTGTTGTTGTTGTTTCTTTTTTTGTTAAAATATAATTTCCTCCCAAGGAGAGTAACAGCTCCAACATCTTCATCCAAATTCTCTAACAAAACTACACAAAATAAATATATTTAGTGTTCACTTTTTACAGGGAAAGAATAACCAGCAAGCAATATTAGGCATGCCTAGAATTATCTTTGATCTTCAGCATAAGACATGATATATGTGGGTGTTTCAACGTTTTTTTTCTCAATGGTACAAGTTCAGCATTTCATTTTACGATGTGCTCATTTTATGCCTTTCTAAAGCCTTTGTACGAAAAGAATACTAAATTAAAGTTCCAGTTTGAGTCACACAGAAGAGAAAGGCAACTGATTAATTCATGACTGCAGAAGTTAATTTGATTTAAGAGCTACAAAACTTATTTCAGATTGTCTCACTAATATTTATTTCCCTTTTATTGACTGCCATTAGGGCTACAACATGGCAAAAATGCATCAGGAGAAAGTAAATAGAAAAATAGAGGAAATTCAGCTATTAACAACATAACACATAGAAAGCTTATACAAAGCAGTCTAATGATCAGTGAGCTTGATCTCTAGCCTGAGATTGGGAGTCGTTCAGAATCAAAATTTGCTTATGAATTTCCACTCAGTTCAAGAATACTTGGATCCTCACTTAGTGGGACCATAATATCAATGAAGGGTATATAATTTAAGAAAGCTAAAAGGGAAAGGCTGTAGAAAAATCTAGGGTAAACTGGATAAAAATTGCATAGTGCTGGAAGGAGTGTGGAAAGAATGCTGGCTTCAATAATGCTTAGAGTAGTAACCTCACTTTGCAGTAGGACCAATATAACTTGCAAAGCTAGTGCTAAAGGTAGAATTGTCAAACATGGAAATGATGAATTCATAGGTTCCCTGCAACTCTACTACAGCAAAAAAAAAAAAAAAATATCCAAAGGGGATATCAAGTGACTGCTGGAAGTCTGAAAGGTGATTTTTAGGGCTGTTTGTATTGGACTGCATAGTGATTTGTATTTATGTGTCAGGATTGTGTTAAACGCATTAGAGGAAGCTCTCATGCTAAATCCAGAATTAGTAGTCTTGGATAGTTTGGGGGGGGAAAGGTTAAGATAGAGCACCCTGCCTTTGAAATTCTGCTTCTGTGTAGCTGCACATCAAGTAATCTCTCACAAAGTGAAGGAAACAAGTCTGGGTGAGAAGAGAAACATCTTACACTTTTGAACTGTGTACAGTTTACTTCTGTGCTCACTTTTTTTGAAGTATAAATCCCTGAAAATCCAGATCTCTGTACACATTAAGTATAGGTTTAACAGAGATGATGACCATGGTTCTCCTTCGCAAGACAGGAAATTCTCCTCAGCTATATTGCTTGTTCCTTGATAGCTCTGATCTTACTCAAGATGTGAACAAGAACAAATTTTGCCTCCTGGCTTATTTCTCCTTTCTTCATTTCCTTGCCCTACATGAATAATGAGATAGATGACTGAGAAAAGAGGAAAAACTGCAGTATCTACTGCTGATGTTGCAGAGCACCTTAGGAACCAGTAATACTGTGAGAACAAGCTCCTAGTCATAGTTCTAGTCATGGCAGACCTGAACTGATGGAACAGAAAGCACAGGGCTTGTCATGTTGGCAATCTTTTGGCTTTACCCACCTGCCTTTATCTGATGCCCACAACTCCTGAAGACTAACCAAACAAAATAAAAGCCCTCCCTCTCCAAACCCTTACAAAAACAAAATATTTCCAAATCTAAAATTGTCCAGTAGAAAACTATTTGGCCTTATAAAAGCATATTTACCATCCATGCAGTGATTTATAGAGGACTAAGTAACTGATCATGAACGACCTTCTGTAACACCATTTAAACCATGAAAATCTATTCCACTGATTTGGTTTTACTGCAACTGACATTTTATGCTTTTTTCTTCTATATTGCCTTCCAGTATCTGAAGGGGGCCTACAGGAAGGCTGAGGAGGGACTATTTTCAAGGTCTTGTAATGACAGGACAAGGGGCAATGGGTTTAAACTGGTAGAGGGGAGATTTAGACTGGATGTTAGGAGGAAATTCTTTACAGTGAGGGTGGTGAGACACTGGCACAGGTTGTCCAGGGAGGTTGTGGATGCTCCCTCTTTGGAGGTGTTCAAGGCCAGGTTGGATGAGGCCTTGAGTGACCTGTACTAGTGGGAGGTGTCCCTGCCTATGGCAGGGGGTTGGAACTAGATGATCCTTGAGGTTCCTTCCAATCTTACCATTCTATGATTCTATGATTGATAGTTGTAATGGTTTTACTCCAGACAGAACGTGGAATTTATCCCAAAGAAGTAAAATAACAACATTCACACAGAATTTGGAAGTTAAATGAAAAGAACATTTACAAAAGGAGGTAAAAACACAAAACGTAATAAGAGGAAAAGGATATATACAACCTGGCAAAGGCCCAGTGTCACCCAGACCAGGCCCCAAGCAGGCCATGCTGTGCAGTAAAAGTTCTCTCTCCTCATCCCCGCTGCACTGGGCCCACACAGCAAGCCCAAACAAAGTTAAGAGTGCAGAGCAAGAAGTGAGTGAGAAGAGAACCAGAGAGCAAAGAGAGCGCTGCCCGGAAGGCCAGCTTCTTATACAGGGAAAATACAGGATCAGGAATGGGATAACAAATGGTGATATCCTGTACCTTCCCCCTGGTACTCTCTATCCCCTTGGAGGAGTTTCCTTGTCTATGGTTTTACGACCACTCTCTAACCTACAACAATAGGACAGGTGGAATTGTAACTCAGCTAGCTGTTAGAAGTACTGTCTAGTGGACAGGCAAATCCCGAAAGGCAGAGCTTGGCAGGAGTGTGCACATAATGCAACAACAGAAGCAAATATAGATCCTTAGCTTAACAGCATGGTTCAATATAAAGTGAATTGATATCACTTTATTTTCTTTCAGCCTAGATCTTTATTCCAACATAAATTTCAAGATGATCTGAACTCCAGTTACCATCATTTGGCCAAAATAATCAATGTCTTTATTCACAGATTATAATATTGTGGCATACAGAGACTAGAACTGTTTTTCTGGAAATAATTTTATTTACAGGGTAATTTGGGACCTGAATCTACAGTTGTATGGTTTTGTATTCTCCCATCTCTCAGCCAAATGCACTGCTGTCTAAAAGACTGAAGCTTCATGCACCATTATTTCTACTGGCCTTGTTTAGTCAATCCACAATACTGACCTGCAGTAAGCTGTGGGAAGGAATAACTTTTACCATATCACTTACAATATACAACAATAATACTGCAAAAGGTAGTCCATCTCAGGCCCCGTTGGAACCTTCACTGTGACGTGGCAGGAATAGATTCTGACCCTACACAGTAACATTGGTTCCCCTCAAAAGCTAGCATTACAAGCTACAGAGCCATAGTATTTTCTAGTAGAATGGTACCTAGATAAAGCCTGCTAATGACTTCAAGGATATGACACAGTAATCCAGATGCTGCCTCACCAGGGCAGAGTGGAGGGGCAGGGGAACCTCTCTTGACCTACTAGCCATGACTATTCTAATACATCCCATAATGGCATTGCCCTTCCTGGACACAAGAGCACATTGCTGGCTCATGGTCAACCTCCTGTCAACTAGGATTCCCAAATCCTTTTCCCCTTCACTGCCTTTCAACAGGTCAGTTCCCAACCTATACTGATACATGGGGTTATTCTTTCCCAGGTGCAAGACTCTACACTTGCCTTTGTTGAATTTCATTAAATTTCATCCTGTCCAGCTCTCCAGTCTCTACTCTGCCCTGGTGAGGCCACGTTTGGAGTAGCATGTTCACTTCTGGGCCCCCCAGTTCAAGAGGGACGTAGAACTGCTTGAGAGAGTCCAGCACAGGGCCACAAAGATGTTTAAGGAAATGGAACAGCTCTCTCATGAGGAGATACTGAGGGAGCTGAGGCTCTTTAGCTTGGAGGAGACTAAGAAGTGACCTCATCAATGGTTATAAATATGTAAAGGGTGAGTGCCAGGAGGCTGGAGCCAGGCTCTTCTTGGTGATGCCCGATGACAGGACAAGGGGGAATGGGTGGAAGTTGAGGCATGGGAAGTTTCATGTAAACATGAGGAGGAATTTTTTCCCTGTGAGGGTGACAACACTGGAACAGGCTCTCCAGTGGGGTTGTGGAGTCTCCCTCTCTGGAGATATTCAAAACCCAGCTGGACATGTTCCTGTGTGATCTGGTATGGGTGACCCTGCTCTGGCAGAGAAGTTGGACTAGATGATCTTTCCAGGTCTCTCCCAGACCCTGACATTCTATAATTCTATGACTGTGCTCAAGGGTAAGTGAACAGAAACTCAAGACACCTCTAGAGAAAGAGTGTGGATGCAGATGTAGTCATGACAGTGAAGAAAAGCAGAACCCGAATATTTGTCCTCAGAATCATCACTTAAAGTATTCATAATGAACAATTGTATTGAAACTATATTAATGCTTAAAGATACAGTTCAAAACATGACAAAGATAATAGGAACACTGCCATCACCTTAAGAAGCAAGGAGACTTATTTATGTAACATAGGAACTGGTTTGACTTTTCCCTAAGGGTTAAATCCTATCATTACTTTTCTGCCCGAAAATGTTTAAAGATTTTCATCTTCCCCAATTCCCTTTTGGCAAACACTTCATCATGTTCTGTATTGCTGGATCCAGTAAAAATTTACTACTTAAATGTCCATGAAAAGACTGTTCTCATGGTACTTCCTCCCAAGCCAAAAATCACACATTACTGGAAAACTTGCAAGAAACCCAAATCTTGCAAGTTTTTGACCCTAATTAGACCTGGATAAAGAGAACAGACCAACTTCTGATGATCTTGACTGCCATAGCTTGTCAGTTAAGATGCATCTACAGCCATACCAACCCTATAGTTTGGATTTACTTTTTTCACTGTCTCTGCTATGCAGGGAATTTGGATTTTTTTTATACTCAGCCACAATCATGGCTACAGAAATATTGTGTTCTCTGACAAAAAATATCCAAAATTCATGGCTATGAGCAACATTTGGCTATCACTGTTATGACACGTTAAACATAAAGTAACCTGCATATCCCAAGATTGCAGTAAGTTACCACTATGAACAAATACTTGCTCTAGATTATTGTGATGGTTTGGGAGTTNATGCAATTTTATTTTAAACTAGCTTTCACTCTTTCTCTAGAAGAATGAATTTTTAGCTAGTTGGCTGTCTTTTAAAAGGCAGATGGAGATAGACATCCTTCTAAGCCATGAAGGAACATAACAAAAAAGGCTGTGCTTGTTCTTCCTTTTTTTTTTTCTTCCTTTTTTTTTCCCCCCCCCCCAAGCAAAATCTCCCATCCTACAAGAAAAGCCCATCTGCCTCCCTTTGGAGCTACCTTGAAAATATACTGGAATTTTTCTTCTTGTAGCATAGACTGATACAGTGCAGAAGGTGTTCATAAACACTGGTAAAAATCAACCTGAGACTGCTCCTCTTCCTGAGCCGTTCCACAGTCCAGAGAAGAATTGTAGAATGGTTCAATTTGGAAGGGACCTTAAAGATCATCTAGTTCCAATTCCTGCCAATGGGCAGGGACACCTTCCACCATGAGGCCATGGCACTGAGCTGATTTTGCCTAAGGAAATATTTTTCAAGTCTGATGCTTTGAGACCCAGTAACCAAAGAATAAAATGCTTTGATTCCTTTCATTAAAGGGTTTGAAATCCATTCATGTTTCTATACATTAACACTCATTGACGAATACATAGTGGAAGCCTGGCTTTCTCAGTGTAACCTCAAAGCTGTTTCTGGATTGTATCTATCCAACTGTTTCCCAATTTTTTCCACTGCAAATTTCATGCTGATTTAGGGACATTGGTTGTTCCATGCCCAGCCCAATTATCAGTGAGAACTGAGGGAGAAAAAGTGAAGATAAAACTCACTTTTCTCATCTTTCTGATTCTCAAGTCTGGGCTGAAAAACAGAATCCTTATGCTGCTCATTCCTCCCTGAACTTCAGATCCACCTTGAGCCACCTTGAACATGGGGAGCAACACAATATTTGACTGCTTTGGTTTTGTAGTTATAATAGTAGAATATTTTGAAATTGTTTTCATCAGCCTTGAGCTTCATGCAGGTGCTGTGCAGAGCAATTGTATGTAACAGCATATCTCCCCGGGCTGTACAAAGGGAGGCAGCCATGCCTTCCCTAAGGCTCAGTAAGGAGTCATCCTGTTAACCAGAAGCTACTTTACTTTCCTATCTCTGAACTCAAGCTGTTTGGCAATTTTTCTCATACTAATTACACTCTCAGAGACCTTGGAAACCCCCAGCTCACACATCTTCTCACATTAAACAGTTATCTCCTCTTTTATCTCTGTTACTGCATCTATTCCCTATAGCATTTTTCAGTCTTTATTGGGACAAACTAAGTCCCACCTACTTTGATGTCCACAAAGCCTGCTCACCTCCATTAAAGCCAGACTTGTTCATCATAAAAGGCATGTTATATTCCATTTGCTGAGGAATACAGATAAGCTAGTAAAAAAGAATTAAGTTTTTGGGGGGTTGTCAAGGTAAAAATTGCTTGGAAAACATATGCTGTAGGACCTGTTTTGGGCCTCCTTCTCCTTGCCCTATGCCCTTGCATGCTCTGGAGCAGCACACAGGAGGGACAGACAGCAGGAAAATCCAGGGGGCTTCCCTGCAGCAGCTGAATTAGCAAGCAAAGAGTAGAGGATCTGTCCTGACTTGAAAGCAGTAAACCACACTTTCAAAAAGTGACCAATTTCTCAATCTCTTTCTTTTTGTGCATCCAAAATCTGTTCTGTTATAGCTATAATGTCATGTAGAGTCTTAACTCCTGGAAAAACAGAGCTACCTGTAATGATATTGTTATTTATTATGTGACAAGTGATGTTGTACACCAGAGCTTTGCTCTGCTTTATTAGTTCATTTCATCCTCCAGGAAAATGCTTGTCTCCTCTCTGTGTGAATGAGAATTGATGAGAACAGGTGTTCAGTATTCCATTCCACTCAGCTTCCATTATAGTAGTTACTAACTCATTCTGTGTGCATGCTGGTACACTTGGATCAAAATATAAGTATACAGAAGCAGAGTAAAATAAAGTAAATCAGAACCATCTATAATGGATTTTAACATCTGTTCTGCTTTGCATGCTGACTGTTCAGGTACATTATCAAATTCACTGACAGTTTAATAATTTCTCTCAATATTTTAAAGAAATTCCTCAATTCTATTATGATGCAGTACTACAAACTAAAACTAACAACCAAAACCAAAACCAAACCAACCAACCAACCAAACGAAAAAAAACCAAACCACCAAAACAAAGCAAACAAAAAAAACCAAACCAAAACAACCAAAACTGGATTAAATGTTCTTTGCTTATAAACCAGGGAAAATGAGGACATACCTTGTCACCCTGTGACTTATAGAAGGAAGAGGAACCAGACATAGTTTCCAGAGGATCCTGCTGAGCACTGAGTCACCAGCATTCAGCCAGCCCTTTGGAAGGCAAGCCAGACCAGCTGGGTAGTTGGTCAGATCTGAATCTGAGCATGCCCTACTGCACAAAGAGCAAAAATAAAACCCAGCAGCACCCAAATACCCAGTCAGCAAGATTACTTGCCTCTGGGCACCTCAGTAAAGCCCTGTGCTAAGCTCTCCCCTTAAGCATTCGAGTGACTATCCTTGCTGACATACGTGCTGCACTCTGCTCTTCACTCATGCTCAGGAGTGATCATTCAACAATCAACCACCTGCAGCTGCAGAAAATAATAGAACAGAATCATAGAGTTGTTCTGGTTGAAAAAGACTTTTGAAATTGTCAGGTCCAACCATTATCTAACTCTACCAAGTCTGGTAGATTCAACCACCTGTCTGGGGAGCCTATTCCAGGGTTTAATAACCCTCTCAGCGAAGAAGTTTCTTCTAATACCAGTCTAAAACTCCCCTGGTACAACTAGAGGGCATTTCTTCTTGTCCTATCACTTGTTATTAGGGAGAAGAGACCAACACCCACCTTGCTACAACCTCCTTTCCAGCAGTTGTAGAGAGCAGTAAGGTCTCCTCTCAAGCTACATGATCCCAGTTCCCTCAGCTGCTCCTCATAAGACCTGTCCTTCAGACCATCCACTACCTTTGTTTTCCTTCTTTGGACCCGCTACAGGACTTCAATGTCTTTCTCGTAGTGAGCACCCAAAGTTTAACACAGTATTCAAGGTGTGGCCTCACCAGTGCTGAGTACAAGGAGACAGAATTAATTACGTGGCCTTTTTGAATCTCATACAGTTGGGTTTGGCCCAGCCTTTCCATATCCCTCTGTAGAGCCTTCCTAGATCAAGATCAAGACTCCTGCTCAGTTTAGTGTCATCTGCAAATTTACTGAGTCTGCACTCAGTTCCCTCATCCAGTTCCTTGATAAAGACACTAAAGAGAACTGGCCCCACTACTGACCCCTGGGGAACACCACTTGTGACTGGCTGCCAACTGCATTTATGCCCATTCATTATCACTCTTTAGGCCCAGCCAGATTTTTACCCAGCACAGAGTCCACGTCTGTAAGCCATGAGCATCCTGTTTTTCCAGGAGTATGCTGTGGGAGACAGTGTCAAATGCTATAGGGAAGTCCAGGCAAACAACATCCATAGCTTTTTCTTCATCCTTTAAGTGGGTCACCTTATTGTAGAAGGAGATCAGCTTTGTCAAGCAGGACCTGTCCTTCATGAGCCCATGCTGACTGGGCCTGATCACCTGGTCACCCTGTACATACTGTGTAATGGCACTCAAGATTATCTGCTCCATGACTTTCCCTGGTACTGAGGTCAGACTGATGCGTCTGTAATTCCCCAGATCCTCCCTCTGGCCCTTCTTGTAGATGGGCATCACATTTACCAGTCTCCAATAACTGGCACCTCCCTGTTTAGCCAGGACTGCTGACAGATAGTGGAAAGTGGCTTGGTGAGCACTTCCCCAGCTCTTTCAGTTTGCCATCTGGCCCCATAGACTTGTGCATGTCTTAGTGGTGCAGCAGGTTGCTAAACATCTCCTCTCAGATTATGAAAACTTCATTCTGCTCCCCACCCCTGTCTTTCATCTCAGTGGGCTGAGTACCTAAAATGGTTCTACTACTAAAGACTGATGCAAAGTAGGTATTAAGTACTTCAACCTTTTCCTCAACCTTGGTTCCTATTTTTCCCTCTGCATCCAGTATAGCACAGACATTCTGCTTAGTCCTCCTTTTGCTGCAAATGTATTTGTAAATGCATTTCTTCTTATATTAACATCTGAAGCCAGACTGATTTCTAGTTGGGCTTTGACCCTTATCATTTTCTTCCTGCATAACCTCACAACATCCCCATAGTCCTCTTGAGTCCTTCTCCTATTTTTTTTTCCCCATAGTGGTGCTACTCCTGACGATTTAGGAATGGAAGAAGAGAATCCTCTATGAAGGTGCCATATGAGCTGTGATAGAACTGTCAGTGCTCAGTTACGACAATCTTTGACTCTCTCTCATGCATCTGTAAACTCACATAGACTCACTCACCCTGCAGGTTTAAACCCTGGCAGGACACAGCAAGCAGGTTATTTGTGCTGTGTTTCAGATGTGAATAGCAGTGCACCAAATTTTGAAATGTATCAAGCATTTCTGTAAATCTGACCCAGTCAGCGAAATCCACCTGTGCACCAGCATCTGCCCCAGGTACCCTCTTCCCTACACTATGTAGGGACTTAGTGACTGCTCATTTCCTGTAAAAGGTAACAGTGAGGTTTCAATGACAGGCATGACATGAAACTCTTACTTCTCAAACAATAAATACACCTACAGTAGTCAATATGATGGAATTTCAGTTAGTTTCCAGTAATTCTCATGCTCTGACTTACCAACCTTAAATATGCAAGGTGAAAACTAATTATTACATTCCTAGCAAAAAGGCACCATAAAATGGCTATGCTACCTTGGTACAGCATCTTGGAATAGAATAAAATAATAAATAAATTCTATATTTTGACGTTTATGTTCATTACACTTTGGGGATATAATTATGATCTTATTAAGAATATTTGTCAAGAAATATGTCCATATACATATAATAAAAAACAAAATGCTATACAAGTGTCTTTTCTTTTTTACATATGTGAATATCCAAAGTTCTCAACAAGTTAGAGGGAGTAGGAATCTACCACTGATCCCATGCAGGAGCATTTGTAATGGAAGCTCCAAGAGCCAGGAACTAAATGCTCTTCATGTCAGAAAAAAACAACTTACTTATGTCACCAGATATTGGTTTTCATTTTTTCCTATTCATAAAATGGGCATAGATTTTTCTAGTTTAGACAAAAAGCCTGGGACTCACAAATCCAAATTTCCTTAATAATATTTTAGTTACCTCATATATAATACCTGATATTTTAGATATCATAATGGAAAGTTCATTGCCTGTATCAATGTTAAAAGTTAAAAAAAACATCATAGGTGGTATTAAGTTTATTATTAAAGAAAGCCAAATATTAGGAACTGGTTATAGCAGTTTACTGCCATGTGACAATCGTGACTCCTTCATAAAAATAAAGGAAGCGTGCCCTCAGGAACGGCAATGATGGAGTATCCCGTTGACTCTAAACTAATTCAGAATCACAGAATCAGGATCACAGAATATATCTGGTTGGAAGACAACTCAAAGGTCATCCAGTCCAACCTTTGGCCCAGCACTGAAGTGCTGACAGTAAACCATGTCCCTAAGCACCAGGTCCTTAAACCACCACTGCCCCAAGTTTGATAACCCTTTCAGTGAAAAAGTATTTCTTAATATCCAGACTAAACCTGCCCTGGCACAGCTTATAACCATTTCCTCTAGTCCTGTCACTTGCTAACAAGGAGAAGAGGCTGCCCCCCTCCTCTCTCCAACTTACCTTCAGGTAGTTGTA
>WBNM01020572.1:1541-11878 GCA_013399055.1 Ramphastos sulfuratus
GGGCCATATATGACATTACAACTCCATCCAAAGGCAGGACATTGTTGGGGCCCTATATGACATTACAACTCCATACAAAGGCAGGACATTGTCAGGGCCATAGATTACAGCTCCATACAAAGGCAGAACATTGTTAGGGCCATAGATAACATTACAACTCCATTCAAAGGCAGAACATTGTTAGGGCCCTATATGACATTACAACTCCATAAAGGCAGGATATTGTCGGGGCCCTATATGACATTACAACTCCATCCAAAGGCAGGACATTGTCAGGGCCATAGAAGACATTACAGCTCCATACAAAGGCAGAGCATTGTTGGGGCCCTATATGACATTAAAACTCCATACAAAAGCAGGACATTGTTGTCTCCATCGTGCGGCAAAGACCCTCCCTGACACTACCCACTCCAGTGGTGTGACTGGAGGGTGTGAGAAGCCTGATCCTATTCACCACAAGCCATCAGAGGCACTGTGGCACAGGCAGACCTGAGTGAGGTGGTTTTAAGTCAGCTTGCAGGTGTGCCAGCGGTAGCAGAGCCATATCAGCATGGACTTTGGTGCAGGCTAACTGCCTGAGAAGACATCCAGGATCCCAAGCAGGCTCACACTGAAACCCACTGCTGCCACCAGCTATTCTACTGCTCCAAGGTAGCTTGATTAAACTTGGATACGTAGATGCATGCTGTAATCATTCCCTAAATGACTGCAAATTTGGCCTTGTCGATCTTTTAAATCTTTGCATTTTCAGAGTGCCAGTTCAGTGTAAATCACAGACATTCTCCATTTTCTTTATTTGATTCCAGAAAGCTGTCTCTGTGCTAAAAAACAAGTCTTTGAAAAATGCTCATGTATCCTGCTGTCCTCTTCTACTCGGGGTGATTGCATAATTAACCTGGCCAAGTATCAACCATACCAGAGTTGAACGCGTCCCAAGTTCAATTGGGGAGGTTTTTACCATAAGAATGTGCCTGTCCTGAGACTAAAACACAGGTTAGATTTCCAAGTTTCTGAATATTGCTCAATGAAAGAAGAGTGTGTTGCCCATGAGGAAGGGGGGAAAAAAAAAAATAAAATAAATCAAATGGTGGTGTAATCTATAATCAAAAGCCCTAATGGGCACAAAGCATTTTAGAACAAAGGTTTGCTGAATCTGCAAGGGTATTAAGCGTGTTAAGGTCTGAACAAAGAAACATTCTTATTTACAAAGTATGGGGAGGTTAGTAAAGCACAGATAAAAAGCTCATAGGGCAGACAAAGCTCTCTGAATCCTTTTTCTTTTCCTGCAGTCAGATATGAACATATGATACATGAATATTTATCAGAGCAGCAGATAACTAGTGACTACAGTTGGATTTAAGCTCGGCAAACCAAGGCTTGCAGTTTGTGTTCACAGAGGCTTCGTGTAAGTATATTTTGTATATTTTCTTTTTTTGGCTTTTTTTTTTTTTTTTTTTTTTTTCCCCTGTACTCTATATACAGGCTTGTCTCCCCTAAGCTGTCCTTTGATTCTGACTGAATGAACCTAAAAATACAGTGAAGATCTTCAATACCAAACATCCAGAGCATATCAACTAAAGGCTGACAAGCTTTTCCTACACTCGGGGTTCACAAGCCTGACTTTCAAGCTGTACATAGCCGAGCCCAGAAATCTCCAGTTTTAGACCCTGCTTCCTCATAACTCTGCTCAGGTTATGTTGAAACATTTATGAACCTCCCAGAGCCTTGTCTTGCCTCAGTTTTGTAACACTGTCTGCAAGCTGGTGACGCAACGGCAGTTTCACACTGGTGTAGTTGCAACTCGCTCATCTGCTACCCGCAATTTTGCACAGCAGAAAATTGGAGGTTCTACAGAGAAAAAAGGGGAAAGCTGTTTTATTCCCATCCCTATCTGCAGGTAGAGTGATAGATGGTAATTATAGGAAAGCAGCAATGTACTCACTCTTCTCTGCTGCGATTGTGAGCTCCATGTGTGCATCAGCATCTTGAGGATGGTTCCAAAAAAGATCTGGCGTGAGCAGGCAGATGGGGGAGCAGCAGAGCTGCAGGTTGCAGCAGGCACTGTTGGCCATGGGAGGAGTGAGGGCTCAGCCATTTCAAAGAATCACAGAATGGTTTGGGTTGGAAGAGACCTTAAAGATCATCTATCTCCAACTCCTGTGCCGTGGGCAGGGACGCCTGCTCTTCAAGGGCTATTCAAAACCTCATCTAGCCTGGCCTTGAACACTTTCAAGGAGAAGACATCCACAGCCCCTCTGGGTAATCTGTTCCTGGACCTTACCATTCACAACAAAGAATCTCTTCCTAATATCTAATCAAAATCTACCCTCTTTCACTTTGCAACCACAAAGGCTGGGGAGGGACTATTGACAAGGTCTTGCAATGACAGGACAAGGGGCAATGGGTTTGAACTGGCAGAGGGGAGATTGAAACTGGATGTTAGGAGAAAGTTCTGCACAGTGAGGGTGGTGAGACACTGGCACAGGTTACCCAGGGAGGTTGTGGAGCAAAGAAGCACCCAATGTGATCTTTGATCACATTGGGTGCTTCTTTGCTCCACAACCTCCCTGGGCAACCTGTGCCAGTGTCTCACCACCCTCACTGCAAACAACTTNCAGTTGTGAATGACCATGCACTGACCAGGCTTTAACTTGTACCAGCTCCTTACAAGACTGTTTAGTCTGGAAAAATGAAGACTGGGAGGAGATCTTATTATTGTTTATAGATATCTGAAGGGTGGGTGTCAAGAAGAAGGTGTCAGTCTCTTTTCAGTGGTGTCCTGTGATAGGATGAGGGGCAACAAATACAAACAGGACCACAGAAAGTCCCACCTGAATGTGAGGAATTCTGCTGTAAGGATGATGGAGGTCTAGAAAACAAACTGTTCAGGTTGTGCAGTCTTTCTTCAGAGACTTTCAAGACCTGTCTGGATGTGTTACTGTGTGACCACCCCTAAAGTGATTCTGCTTTGGTAGGGAGGTTGGACTCAATGATCTCCAGGGGTTCTCTCCAACCCCTACCATTCTATAATACAAATGCTACAAGCTATGGCTGCGAGAAAAGGAGGCTGGAGCACAAGGTGTGGCACTCCTTTCACCTAGTTTTCCACTGGTGTATTGCAGTAATATCTTTTGCACCCTGTGTTTCAGGCAGATCTGCAGAACTGTGGCAGAGGGTGAGAGGGTGCAGGCGAGAGGTTAAAGCAGGAGAGCAGGAGTCAGTAGGTCTGCATGGCTTCACCCCGCTGCTGCCACACTGCTCTTATTAAAGATTAGCAAGTCATCTGCAGCTACTAATGTCAGAAAGGCTCTTCTGGGCCAAACCAAAATTCCCTCTAGCCCAGTACCCTGTCTCTGACAGTGGCCAGTTTGGGAAGCTGTATAAGAATAGGACTTTGGTCTGAATTCCTGGCTTTTGGTAAGCTGTGTTTTAGGGACTTTTTGAGTTCGCGGCTGTTGGGGGCCGACTGAATTTTCAAGCTGATCACCCTTAAGCTTGTGTAATCCTTTCTTGAGTTCACCAATGCTTTTTTTGCCACTTTGTTTCTTAATCCTAGTTTACTCAAGTGTAACGCAGGTTAATCTTTCCTTTGCAGTCTCTTTTCTGCAATCCCTGAGCAAAAAAATAAAGGCAGGCAGAAACGTGGGACAGAAAAAGAAGCTGTTCCTTGTAACAGGAACATGCCTTTTTCTAGCTAGGCTGGGTTAGCTCTTGCTCTGAAGCCAGACCTCTGATGACTTCTTTTTCACATAACAATACTAAATATTATTATTTTCTTTCATCTGTGGCCATTTCCCCCCACCCCCACCCCATTTTCCAGTTACTATTTTCTCCATAATATAGGCCAGGGTCTCCACAAATGCACTATCAAGGGAGTATAAAGGTCACTAATGTGGGATTTATTATTTGATCTGTTGGTTTTATTGCAGGGAAAAGTGGACAAAAAGACCTGCAATTTTGAACCCAAACCTTTATGAACTGTCTAGTCAGGGAAGGAAAAAACAGTTTTGCATCCCTGGGTTGGAAAGCGTTGCTGTAGTTTGTATTGTGAATGTGACATAAAAATAAGAAAGGGTCTGTTTTCTGCTGTGGTTTCAAGATACAGCTGAAATCTCTCCAGGGCCCAAGGTACAAATCCAGTGAGGGTTTTAAAGCAAGTAAAGTAATTTTGGCTTGGGTGGGATGTAGGTCATGTGTAACAACGCATGAGAAAGCATATGGCAGTGTTCATCTTGAGCTAGAAGAGTGATAAAACTGAGGCTTAGACAGGACAAAGAAGTGGAGGGGGAAAAGTATAAGACAAGGGGAAATTACAGAGTGTAGAAGAGGATTTACTCAGAGGTGAACTCAGGAGGGAGGTATGCAAGGGAAGTTTTGCAGAGAAGGTAATAGGCAGACTGGAAGAGCTCGGAAATGTGAGAGGTGAAGGAGATCTGCTGCATAATGTAACAAGAATTGGCTGAAGCATAGAGGGGAGAGGTTTTTATTCACAGTATTAAACTAAGATAAGGGTCATCTGATTCACAGGGACCTGACTAGAACCAACTAGGAGAGCTGGACTAGCTCCATGTGAGTCATTTTCCTACATCCTGAGCCATTATTATTATTATTAAACCAAAAAAAATCTACACTGCATTCATATGATAAGATTTTTTTACAGGGGGTGGAAAGAAACAAAAGAAGCAAGGATATTATTTAGAGTTGACTGATTTAGTTTCTTTCTGCTTGGCTGTCTCCTTGCCCAAGCCTGGGACCAGCCACCACTCAGGGACCTCCTCCTGGTTCTGCTGTGAGTGACATCAGGAATGGAGCAGGAGCTGTGCCTCGGTGTTAACCTCCCTTTCCAGTGAGGTGGGATCCAACCATGTATGTACTGCAGCACTTTGTTGTTGTCCTGGGTGGTTCTCCAGTGAGCTGAATGCCAAACTGAGCTCTGAGAAGCACCCAAATATGCAGATGTTTTACAAGAACATGATTTTAGAGCTACGAAATTCACAGAGGCAAAGAACTGGGCTGGAAAACTTTCTCGTGACTCAGCACTTCCCTCACACATGTGAATGTAGAAACATACTAAAAGCAAAAGCTACAGCAAAGGAAAAAAACCCAACCCACTGTTTCTTCTAAAGGTTACTGGAGGGGGGAGGAAAACTTCTAATTCTGGTTCAAGGTTTTGGTTAGAAGTTGTTTAACAAAGCTGGGACACAACTCTCTACAGTCTTCTGGATTTCTGTGGGGGTCGTTTTTTTTTTTAACTTTAAAAATAAGATTTATCTTTAAATCTTTAAAGACAGTGGATGTCATTCATGTCTCTGAGCACACGTGGTAGGAAAAAAAGCAGCCTCAGGATGCAGTGCTTCATGGTCCTTCACAAGCAGGGATAGCATAGTGGAAAGGGAGCAAGGAAGGCCAGTAGGTAATTTGGGGTGGAAGAACAATCTGTTGAGACTGAAAATCCCCCCAATTAATTGTTGAGGTTGGACAGGATGGGGACATAACCCTTCTCACTTCTGGAAGAAGAAGGGTAGAAGCTAAGCTTGGTTGTCTGAAACTTTACCCACAGGTCTGGATTTGCTTGAAGGGTGGTTGGCAATACCCAGGGGATCTGAGAATACATCCCAGAGTCTCTCAGACTTTTACCCCAAGACTCTGCACATTGCTGCTCTTGGCAGCTCCCACATAACAAAGAGGTTAGTGAGCTGACAGTTCACCCCAGGAGACTCACTGAGGAGTCTGGGGACCAGCCAGATCACAGGCTCACAGGATGTCAGGGGCTGGGAGGGACCCAAAAAGATCATCCAGTCTAACTCCCCTGCCAGAGCAGGACCAGACAATCCAGCTTAGGTCACACAGGAACACATCCAGACAGGCCTTGAAAGGCTCCAGAGAAGGAGACTCCACAACCTCTCTGGGCAGCCTGTGCCAGTGCTCTGGGACCCTTGCAGTCAAGAAGTTCCCCCTTGTGTTGAAGTGGAGCCTCCTGGGCTGCAGCTTCCATCCATTGCTCCTTGTCCTATCCCAGGCAGCAAGTGAGCAGAGCCTGTCCCCCTTTTCCTGACCCCCAGCCCTCAGATATTTAGAAACATTTATTAGATCCCCTCTCAGTCTTCTCTTCTCCAGACTAAGCAGCCCCAGGTCCCTCAGCCTCTCCTCACCAGGCAGTGCTTCAGTGCCCTCATCATCCTCATAGCCCTCTGCTGGACCTTCTCTAGCAGATCCCTGTCCCTCTTCAACTGGGGAGCTGGGAAGCCCAAAACTCAGTGTGGTTCTTGCCTTTTGCCTTGGCCATGATGGTGAGCTACAGGAGGTGGGGAAGTAATGAGTTAAGATTTTTTCCTCCCCTTATCTGACCGTATGTCCCCTGGATCCAACAGCCAGTGGGTTTTATCAGTTCTGCTGTGACTCAGCCTCATCCTCCCCCGCTTTATAGCCTACCTGATAGCTGTGATTGCATGATCCCCTGCTTGGGAAAGAGGAACAGATAGATCCTTGAAGTACCCAGAGCCTGTGAAGGCACAGATGCAGCACCAAGCAAGGCTGACTCAGAGCCTCATCTAAGGTAGACAGATCTGAAGTGCACCCAGTTAACTGTGTAGGAGTTCTGTGGACCAGGTTTCAGAGACCAAGATCCTTCCTATTTCGCTTCTGCATAGCCAGTAGATGTTTAATGCTTTTCTTAAGTACAAAAATAACTTTGTACCAGTTTCTCTGGTCAGATTTTCCTGTCTCTGACTCATGTGTTACGCTGCTATTGTCAGGTTCCTGTCACTGTCACCCATGGAAAAGTCTGAATTCTTTCTGCACAGGCAGAGATATTTTATGGACATTTAGGCATACTACCTATTTCTGTATGAAAACCAAACCCAACTCTTCAATCCATAAACCCAGTCCCAGCCTCTGGCATTGCTGGAGCACTTGCACGTGCATTAGACCAATGGTCCTCTAAGCTGGATTTGATGATCTCAAAGGTGTCTTCTGACCAAAGCTATTCTTGGTGGTTTATGATTTAAAGAGGTAAATGAAAAATGAGGACATGTTCAAATCTGTTGACATCCCTTCTGATGTAGTTGTTGGAATTGTGACATTCCAGGCTCCTAGAACAGGAGACCTGTTCTAGTGGGAGGTGTCCCTGCCTATGGCAGGGTGATTGGGACTACATGAGCTTTGAGGTGCCTTCCAACCTAAGCCATTCTGTGATTCTGTGATTTGAACTGCCCAGTTTAACTGGAGTTGACTTGCCAGGCCCCTGCAATTGGGCTGATTGCTCAGCAGCTAACACAATGCCATCACCAGTGAAAAGCCAGACTCTAGCCCTGTGTGCATGCCTCAAAGGGTTACTAACCCAGGCTTACTAATGTCAGTGGTGGCCATCCCCAAACTCAGAGTCATCAGATGTCATCTCTCAGCATATGGGCACTAGAATGGCAGAATGGTTTGGATTGGAAGGGGCCTTTAAAGAGGTCATCTTGTCCAACCTCCATCTTCAGGTGGCTCAGAACCTCATCCAACCTGACCTGTAATGTTTTCAGGGCTGGGAGGAAAACTGGGAGAGTATTTCACCACCTCATTGTGGAAATGTCTTCCTTGTATAATGTCCCCTTCCTTGTTTAAATGTCCCCTTTTTTAAACTTATAACCATTGCCCCTTGTCCAGTCCCAACAGGTGTTGCCTGTCCACTTCTTTCTTATTAGCCCTCTTTAAGTACTGAGAGGCCACAAGAAGGTCTCCTTAAAGCCTTCTCTTTTCCAGACTGAACAACTTCAAATCTCTCAGTCTTTCTTCATAGAAGAGATATCCTCTGATCATTTTTCTGGCCTCCTCTGGACCTGTTCCAACAGATCCACATCCTTCTTGTGTTGGGACTCCAAAGCTGGACCCAACACTTCAGGCAAGGTCTTTAGCAGAGCAGAGGGAAGGCACAGAACTCCCTCCCTCAACCTGCTGGCCATAAGCTGAGCTTACTTAACTGCTGTATAAAATTGCCATGGTTCAGGGCAGAAGGACATAATGTAGAATGCAATCTCCAGCAGTTATGGGGTGCAGTGGCACCTGGGTTCTCAGGGACTTGCACACCTACCTTTTTATTAGCACCTGCTAGAAAGGTGAGCGTTGTTACACCAAGAGCTGCATCCAGATGTTTACTTTTAAGCTTGGAACTAGCCAGAGATCCACCAACATCCTGTGCATCACCAGTGGGTGTGCAGCATTGTATGTGTGGCTCTAACAAAGCTTCTTCAGCTGTTTCAGAAAGCTCACGTGCCCTTCAGCTCACCTCAGCTGAAGTTCTCTCATCCCACTTGGGATGTGTTAGGCCAAAGAACAGGCCAAGGCCATCATCACTACAATGTCTGCACAAACATGGTTTTAATCTTTTGCTTAGGGATCAGACAAGAGGGAATATTTGGAGGGGAATAACTGGGAAAATGAGCAGAGATCCATAACTTGAGTTTACATGACTGGTAGCGAGCTTTAGGTTGAAGTATCGAAGGTTACTAAAACCCAAAGTGCATCAATGCCAGCAACTATTTGGAGGATTTAGCCTCACAACATAAAATCCATGTGCCAAAAATATAATTCTTCTGTTTAGTTTCTTATTTTTTTCCAAAGAGCATTGAGTTGTATGTACTAAAGTGAACCTTGCAGAAGGAGATGCCTGCCTAGGTGACTCCATTTGATGCATTTGCTCCGAGTGGAAAATTCAAACCTGTATTTGATATAACAGTTCAAAAAATGCACAACTGACTTCAAAAGTATGAAGAAATTGTTTAGCTTGCAAATGAATTGTGAGCACATAATGGCACATCTGTTCCAGCCACTTTCTTGGTGCACTTTCTGTAGTTTACACGACTGGCAGCAAGCTTTAGGTTAAAGTATCGAAGGTTACTAAAACCCAAAGTGCATCAATGCCAGCAACTATTTGGAGGATTTAGCCTCACAACATAAAATCCATGTGCCAAAAATATAATTCTTCTGTTTAGTTTCTTATTTTTTTCCAAAGAGCATTGAGTTGTATGTACTAAAGTGAACCTTGCAGAAGGAGATGCCTGCCTAGTGACTCCGTTTGATGCATTTGCTCCGAGTGGAAAATTCAAACCTATATTTGATATAACAGTTCAAAAATGCACAACTGACTTTAAAAGTATGAAGAAATTGTTTAGCTTGCAAATGAATTGTGAGCACATAATGGCACATCTGTTCCAGCCACTTTCTTGGTGCACTTTCTGTCTTTTACAAGTCTCTCTTTTTTTTTTTTTGTCCCTGTGGTAATCCACTTCAGGTCAGATTCTGCCATTTTTATTCATATTGTATAGTAGCTTGTTTTATGCATAACCTTGCTGAAATAATCAAGATAGAATGGAGCTAAAAATTTACTTGAAAAGAACAAAAAAAAGATTTAAGAAAAAGAAAGAGTTGTTGAATATTAGAACCAAAGTTTCAGGTCACTTCTCTTCCCATGGAACTACCTCTTTATATATTCCAAATAGCTGACCAGCAAAATTTGGGGTTTAATATATTTTCATATAGTATTTGCCTTTGGGGAAAGAAAGGGCTTTTGAGTGCTCAGCTCCAGAACCAAACGCTTTGTCTCAGTTTAAAAGCTGCTTGTAAAAGGACTCAGGATCCAGAGCTTGATTTTGGCAGTGCAAATCCCCACAATATGTCTTGTCAAACCCAACTTCTGTGCCGAACGAAAAAGTCACAAGCGGCGTTAAGGTCACCCGTGCAGTGTATCTGAAATGAGGATCCCACTCATCTCATTTAAATAATTACCAAGGGAACAAATTAATATTTTCTTTTATGACCAATAACGGGGAAATTTGTTTTCTTTGTCCTTTGGATGTTGAAGTATTACCTGAAGACATTATAAATTCAGGACTAGCTAAAGCACTTGAATTGCTATGGTCTTTAACTTGCCTTCATTATAGCTTCCATGATCTATAGCTTCATTTTATGTAGACCATATGCAGTTTAAAATAACTGGAGTTGCTGTATTTTATATATGCCTTTGTAAGCATTTCCAACTGCAAGGGGATTATTTTTTTATAAATAAAGAAAATACCAACAAGTTTTATGTTTTCATTTCACCTCTTCCCTTTTTATTTTAGTTGATATTTTTTTTTTGTTTGGATTTTTTTTTTTTTAAATAGAAATGCTACAAAGGGGAACTTTTGATAAGTATTTCCAGCAAAGCCCAGGATTGCAACACAGTTAACTGCTGCAGAGTTTCTATTTAAGGATACCTGGCAGAGTCAGCTTGGCCAGATGTACTTCTGCTATTGGATAAGCTCAGTTGCTGACAATGTGCTCTGCCTTTAAAAAAAAAGAAAAAAAAAAGAAAA
>WBNM01020573.1:0-27721 GCA_013399055.1 Ramphastos sulfuratus
CCCAGCTGCTCCAGGCCCTTCATGAACACTTGTGTCTGCTCCTGGTTCCTGGCCCGTGGCTGCTCCCCAGGGAGTGCAGCATTGCTCTTTGTGCTGCCTGTTGCAGAACTCACACAACACTGCTGTGCAGCACAGGGATGCTGAGGAGCAATGGCAGCCAATGGGGATCACAGAGACACTAAGTGAAGGCCTCCACATCCTTGTGCTGCTTCTTGCATCCTTCACCTAAACCTCTGCTCCCTGCTGGAAGGATGCTGGTCTTGGCAGGTGTTCTGAGGTGTTTGGCTGAACCAGAGCCACACTACTGAGGTGAATTTGCCAGTCCTGCTTGATGCCCATTCCTTGGTTTGCATGGACCTGGTTTAGGATGAATAGATTCATAGTTTCATAGAGTACCAGGCTGGGAGAGGCCTCAGGGATTGTCCAGTGCCATTGAAATGAGCTGGCTCAGCACCCTGGCAAGCTGGGCCTTGAAGCTGCCTAATGTAGGGAAACTCAGCACCTCCCTGGGGAGGTTATTCCAGTGATTAATAGTCCAAAAGGTAATAAAAATGTTGTGGCATCCAGTCAGACTCTCCCCAGTAGCAACCTGTGCCCACCAGCCCTTGAGTCTGCCATGGGGCTGTGTACAAAGGGACTCTCCCTCCTCCCAGGAGCTGCCCTTTATGTGATGTACATGGCTGTGAGGTGTCCCCTGAGCCTGAACAACCCCAGCTCAGCCTGCCCTCACATGCCAGGACTGCCAGTCCCCTGATCACTCTTGGGGCCCTTCTCTGGACTCTTTCCAGCCTGCCCCCATTTTTCTTGCACAGCAGGGACCAATCCTATGTGCAGCCTACTCAGCTCTGAGCAAAGTGGGACAATGACATCTTTATCACACCCTGAGTGATGCCACCCAGCACCCTGGTGGCTTGCTTTGCCCTGCAGCTCACTGTTCTCTCATGTTGAGCCCTTTGTCCACCAAGACCCCCAGGTCCCTCTTCCCAGGGCTGCTCTCCAGCCAGGTGTGTCCCAGCCTGAGCTGCATCCCATGGTTATGTGTTCCCAGGTGCAAGACTCTGCACCTGGCCTCATGAAACTTCATACAGCTCCTGCCTGCCCACTCAAGCAGCCTGCCAGGCTCTTCCTGGAGGGCAGCTCTCCCTTTGGGGGGAGGGCAGCTTCCCCACTTATTCCTGTGTGGTCACCAAACTTCACCAGGGTGCTCTTAATTCCAATATCTAAATCAGTAATGAAGGTTTTAAGGAGTGTTGGGCCCAGTACTGACCCCTGTGGGACCCCAGCTAGCAACAGGTTGCCAGTCTGAGAAAGAGATTTTCTTTGCCACCCTGTGGGCACAGCCTGGCACACTGCACAGACCATTTGTGTTGCCATAGCTGGGCACTGGGATCACAGCTCTGGTTGGTTCCTGGTGCCAGGCAGGGGCTGGTCTGAAATCTTGAAGCCCTGAAGTGCTCATGCTGTTGGCTACCAGGTCCTCAGCACCAGTCAGTTGTCCCCACAGGCCCTCTGAGGGTGTCCATGAGTGCGGCTGCAGTTGCCTGCACAGGGCAATACGAACACAAGCAGTGGCAAAATGCAGCTGCCAAGTGGAGTGACCTGAGGGTCCAGCAGGACCCCACCTGCAGTCCTGTGTGCAGCTCTGGAGCCCCCAGCACAGGAAGGACATGGAAGTGTTGGAGTGGGTCCAGAGGAGNGGGCACAGTGAAGCTCAGGGCTCAATGATCAGCTCACAGTGGCCTGGCAGCACAGACAGCAAGCAGAGCTGCTGTTTCTGCAGCAGGCAGGCAGTGCCAGCTCACTGATCAGGGCATCACAACTGGCAGCAAGCAAATAAACTCAACTGCCAAAAGGCCAAAGCTTCATTTTTTGCCTTCCCCTGGAGAGGTCCCACACTTGCTTGCTAAATGGCAGCAAGAGAATGTACTCACAGCTCAGGACTATGGAAATGCAGATGTGTTTTTCTAGAGCTCCTGCAGCTGAGGTGTCTGTGAGGAGCCCTCTGCTTACAAGAAGTTTTCACCTGGCTGCTTAAACTTTGCTGACAGGGGCCTGTGTTATGAGACCTTAACTTTTTTTCCTCTTCAGTATTTGTGCAATGCAGAAAAACAAGAGAACCTTTCAGAGGTGCCCAAACCTCCTGCCCTGCAGCCCTGCTTTTCCAGAGCCTTCTGAGTAAGTTCAGAATACTTTTTCCTAGCTGTAAAACAGGCACCAGGCTAATGTGGTCCAGCATGGAGGAGCAGCAGCAGCTCAAACACAGCTTCTGGTTGTTTAATTCTTGCCCAGAGTTTAACATTTGAAAACAGTAAATCTTGTATCTGATTCTTGAGATGGACAACAGAAGGCAAAGAAGGCCAACAGCATCCTGGTTTGGATCAGGAACAGTGTGGCCAGTAGGAGCAGAGCAATGATGGTGCCCCTGTACCGGGCACTGGTGAGGCGAAAGTCAGCTCTGGGCTCCTCACTCCAAGAAGGACACTGAGGGGCTGGAGCATGTCCAGAGATGAGCAACAGAGATGCTGAAGGGTCTGGGGAGGAGCAGCTGAGGGAGCTGGGGGTGTCTAGTCTGGAGAGGAGGAGGCTGAGGGAGACCTCATTGCTCTCTGCAGCTCCCTGCAGGGAGGTTGTAGTGAGGTGGGGGTTGGGCTCTACTCCCTAGGCTTAGGAGATAGAAGCAGAGGAAATCACAGAACCACAGAACCTGAGGGATTGGAAGGGACCTCCAGAGATCACCCAGCCCAATCCCTTGCCAGAGCAGGGCACACAGGAACACATCCAGGTGGGTTTGGAAAGTCTCCAGAGCAGGAGACTCCACAGCCTCTCTGGGCAGCCTGCTCCAGGCTCCAGCACCCTCACACTGACAAAGTTTCCCCTCCTGTTCCTGGCACCTCCTCTGCTCCAGCTCGCCCCCAGTGCCCCTTGTGCTCTCATTGGGCATCACTGAAATGGTGCCAGGGGAAGTCTAGGTTGAATATTGGGAAAAATGTCTCTGCTGCAGGAGTGGTCAGGGACTGGCACAGGCTGCCCAGGAAGGTGGTGGAGTCCCTGGAAGGTGTGGCCATGGCACTGGGGATGTGGTTAGATGGGCACAGTGGGGTTGGGTTGCTGGCTGGGCTGGATGCTCTCAGAGGCCTTTTCCAGCCCAAGCAATGCTGTGACCCCAACCTGCTGCTTGGGCACTGCTGCCTCACTCTGCTCAGGCTGATTTGTTTTGCTGACACCAGCAGCAGGCAGTGGAGCAAACACCCCTGGGACAGCCCTGGCCTGTACCTTTACCTGGGGACTCTCTGTAGTAATGTCAAAGGTCAAATTGCATCTGCCTTGGGCTGGCATACAGCTCTGTGCTGGCAGCCACCACTGCTGAGGGAAGCTGCTATCACAGCTGGGCAGCAGGTGCCATCACAACTGGACAGGAGGTGGCATCACAGCTTGGCAGGAGGTGCCATCACAACTGGACAGGAGGTGGCATCACAGCTTGGCAGGAGGTGCCATCACAGCTGGACAGGATATGCCATCACAGCTTGGCAGGAGGTGCCATCACAGCTGGACAGGATATGCCATCACAGCTTGGCAGGAGGTGCCATCACAGCTGGACAGGATACGCCATCACAGCTGGATTGGAGGTGCGATCACAGCTGGACAGGAGGTGGCATCACAGCTGTGCAGGAGGTGGCATCACAGCTGGACAGGAGGTAGCATCACAGCTGTGCAGGAGGTACCATCACAGCTGGGTAGGAGGTGGTATCACAGCTGTGCAGGAGGTGCCATCACAGCTGGGTAGGAGGTGCCATCACAGCTGTGCAGGAGGTGGCATCACAGCTGGACAGGAGGTGCTATCACAGCAAATGGTGAGCAGCCTCAGCACCTGCAGTGGGCATCCAGGCCTTGGCAGAGCTGTTTGCTCCTGCAGGGACCAATGCCTGCAGGGCGTCCAGCTGCTGCCCTGGGCTCTGTTTCACTGCAGCATCTTTTGGTCTGGTTCCTGGCCTGAGGTCCCTGAGCTCTGGAGCCTGTGTGCCAGGTGTCTCCAGCACACACTGCAGCTCATTTGAACACAGCAGCCAGTGCCAAGCCAGTTCAGCAGCCCTGAGGAGGGGTCTGCAGCAGAGGTGGCACAGAGAGGAGTGCTTGGAAGGAGGAGGCTGCTGTGAGCTGGCTGCAGAGCAGCAGCGAGCGCTGGAGCAGCCCTGCACTGGAGCAGTTCTGTGCTGGAGCAGGTCTGAACTGGAGCAGTTCTGCACTGGAGCAGTTCTGAACTGGAGCGGTTCTGCACTGGAGCAGTTCTGAACTGGAGCGGTTCTGCACTGGAGCAGTTCTGAACTGGAGCGGTTCTGCACTGGAGCAGTTCTGAACTGGAGCGGTTCTGCACTGGAGCAGTTCTGAACTGGAGCGGTTCTGCACTGGAGCAGTTCTGAACTGGAGCGGTTCTGCACTGGAGCAGTTCTGAACTGGAGCGGTTCTGCACTGGAGCAGTTCTGAACTGGAGCGGTTCTGCACTGGAGCAGTTCTGAACTGGAGCGGTTCTGCACTGGAGCAGTTCTGAACTGGAGCGGTTCTGCACTGGAGCAGTTCTGAACTGGAGCGGTTCTGCACTGGAGCAGTTCTGAACTGGAGCGGTTCTGCACTGGAGCAGTTCTGAACTGGAGCGGTTCTGCACTGGAGCAGTTCTGAACTGGAGCGGTTCTGCACTGGAGCAGTTCTGAACTGGAGCGGTTCTGCACTGGAGCAGTTCTGAACTGGAGCGGTTCTGCACTGGAGCAGTTCTGAACTGGAGCGGTTCTGCACTGGAGCAGTTCTGAACTGGAGCGGTTCTGCACTGGAGCAGTTCTGAACTGGAGCGGTTCTGCACTGGAGCAGTTCTGAACTGGAGCAGTTCAGCACTGGAGCAGTCCTGCACTGGAGCAGTTCAGCACTGCAGGAGTTCTGCAGCAGCAGCTGCAGCAGCAGCAGGTAGGTTCATTTCTTGTCTGCTGTTGGAACCTCACTGCTCGGTCAGGGATTCTCTGGTGCAGGGGTGCAGGAGAGTGGGGGCTGAAGCTTTGATAATGTGACCTACATATTCACTCCGAGGTGAGTCCCACTGCAGGAGAGGCAGCAAAGTCTCCTGCCAACTTTGCTTGGCTATCCCTGGATATGAAACCTGCCCCTGAGGAGTGGCAGCAGCTTAGTCTGCACTGGATTTAAGGAAGTTTAGGTCCAAAAATTGAGTTGTGGTGGTTTCTGGTTTTATGTTTGTTTGTTTTCCCTTTCAGGAGATGAGGATTTAAGCAAAGCACCCAAACAGACACAGTGAATGACTGGAAATGAAAGTGCAGAGCTCCAATCCATCCCCTGACACCTCTTGCTGTTAGCCCTGCCACGGAGAGCTGGTTTGGTCACAGGACACTTGCTCAGCTGAGCAGCCCTGGGGAACTGAGGCAGATCCTCTACAGCAGCTTCTATCAGCCAGAGCCTCAAACTGCTGCAGTTTCACCTCCTGACCTGTTGGAGTGGACCAGCAGCAGCCCTGCCCCTTCCACAGATCTCTGCAAGGCCTTGTTTAGAAGTCAGTTCAAAGGGATTTGTTTCCAGCCCAAACAAAGCAGCAGTATGAAGTCAGCAGAACTGTTCCCACATCCGGGGCAGATTCCCTCTGCGCAGAGTGGGCAAGGAAAGACACCAAGCACTGGAACCAGCTGCCAGAGCTGCACACACTGTTTGCTTGGCACTGGCACTCAGATCGCCACAGCTCTGCTGCAGCAAAGGGAAAGCAATGCACATGGCCTGGCCCTTCATCTGCCTCTGCTTGCAAATGCTGTGCTACAGGTAATACAATAATAACAACAACCACAACCACCACCGCAACATCAACCACAACAACCACCACCATTACAACAACCACAACCACAACAACAACCACCGCAACAACCACAACCACCACCACCACAACGACAACCACAACCACCACCACCACCACCACAACAACCATCACCACCACAACAACAACCACAACCACCACAGCAACCACCGCAACCACCACAACAACAACCACTACCACCACAACAACCTCAACAACAACCACAACCACCANAGTTTCACCTCCTGACCTGTTGGAGTGGACCAGCAGCAGCCCTGCCCCTTCCACAGATCTCTGCAAGGCCTTGTTTAGAAGTCAGTTCAAAGGGATTTGTTTCCAGCCCAAACAAAGCAGCAGTATGAAGTCAGCAGAACTGTTCCCACATCCGGGGCAGATTCCCTCTGCGCAGAGTGGGCAAGGAAAGACACCAAGCACTGGAACCAGCTGCCAGAGCTGCACACACTGTTTGCTTGGCACTGGCACTCAGATCGCCACAGCTCTGCTGCAGCAAAGGGAAAGCAATGCACATGGCCTGGCCCTTCAGCTGCCTCTGCTTGCAAATGCTGTGCTACAGGTAATACAATAATAACAACAACCACAACCACCACCGCAACATCAACCACAACAACCACCACCATTACAACAACCACAACCACAACAACAACCACCGCAACAACCACAACCACCACCACCACAACGACAACCACAACCACCACCACCACCACCACAACAACCATCACCACCACAACAACAACCACAACCACCACAGCAACCACCGCAACCACCACAACAACAACCACTACCACCACAACAACCTCAACAACAACCACAACCACCACCACAACAACCACCATGACAACAACAACCACAACAACCACCACCACAACAACCACAACAACAACCACAAGCACCACAACAACCATCACCACCACCACCACCACAACAACAACAATAATAATAATAGTAATAGTAATAATACAAAAGGAAAATGTGAGGGAGAGAAGGGAGAATGAGGATGTTTGAAGTTGCTCTGTATGTATTCCATTATTATTGTTACCATTACCACAAGTGCTGTTGTAGTGAACTCTTCTTAAAGGCAACCCAAAAAAGATCATTTTGGGAGGAATTTTGCTTCAGAGTGAGATATTGAGTTAAACAGAAGAGCAAAGGAGATACTTTCAAAATATAAGCAGGACAGAGCTGTGCCTGCAGTGACAGTGTAGGGGGTAGTGGTTTCAAACTAGAGCAGAGCAGATTGAGATTGGCTGTGAGGAACAAGTTCTGCACCAGGAGGCTGCTGGAACACTGCAACAGGTTGCCCAGGGAGGTGGTTGGGGCCCATCCCTGGACATATTCAAGGTGAGGCTGGACAGGGTCTGGGCAACCTGCTCTAGCTGAGGATGTCCCTGCTGAGTGCAGGGGGTTGGGCTGGATGAGCTTTGGAGGTCCCTTCCAGCCCAGCCCATTCTGTGATTCCATCTGCATCCAGATCAGGAGCCCTCAACACAGGAAGGACCTGATGGAGCAGGTCCAGAGGAGGCCATGAAAGTGATCAGGGGTCTGGAGAACCTCTGCTATGAGGACAGGCTGAGGGAGCTGGGGGTGTTCAGCTTGGAGAAGAGAAGGCTCCAGGGAGAGGCTGAAGGGACTCCAAGCAGGCTGCAGAGAGACTGTTTGCAAAGGGCTGCAGGGACAGGATGAGTACAATGGTTTGGAATGAGAACAGTGCAGATGGAGACTGGATGTGCAGTCTCCCAGCAGGTGCAGGGGGCTGCAGGAAGGATGGAGAGGGACTGTTTGCAAAGGTATTGGAGAAAAGTTTGATATTCAAGAGAAGATATCACTACCCTGTGCAAAGATGGAGGGGAAAAACTGCTGTGTGGCTGGAGTCTGAGGAAAGAAGTCAAAGAGGAACCAAGGCTGTGTCTCTGTGCTTCTGTGCTCCACAACCTACCTGGAGGTGTTGAGGACCAGGTTGGATGAGTCCTTGAGTGACCTGTACTAGTGGGAGGTGTCCCTGCCTATGGCAGGGGGTTGGAACTGGCTGAGCTTTGAGGTCCCTTCCAACCTTACCATTCTATGATTCTCTGATTCTCTGAGCTGTCCATGAGCCATTAGGATGCAAAGTTGAAAAGAATCCCAAACAAGCAAAGAAATAGCAAACTGAAAAGAGATGGTGAAGGGAACAGGGAGACACAGTCCAAGTCTGTTGGCATGGGTACAGCTGTACAAATGGTGCCATACGAATGGCCAGAGGGGCTGGGGAGGAAGAGGAAAATACCTGGAGCCTTAGAAAGATGGGGAGCATCCAGAGCTGACAGCTGCAGAGTGTGGGCAGGCATTCCAAAGAGCTGCAGAATGCCTCACAACTTCAGCAAACCTTTGCTTTAGCAGCTGGTTGCATTCAGGACCTGGACTAGCAAGAAGAGTGATGAGGATGAAGCTGGTGCAGAGTAGCTGCAGAAGGCCTTTGTCTGCTGGAGACTGTCCTCAGCAGCCCCAGCCCCTGATGCCCCAGTGGAAGACATGACCAAGGAGGATTTGTTATTGGCTGATGAGGACTGGGTTAGGGAATAGCTAAGAAACCTGCACACCCATAAATCCATGGGTCCTGACAGGGTGCACCTGTGGGTGCTGGGGGAGGTGGCACAGAGCATTGCCTGGGCACTCTCCACCAGCTTGGGAAAGTCATGGCAGACAGGAGAGCTGCCAGGGGCTGGGGAAGGGCAAAGGTTACTGCAGTCTGCAAAAAGGGTAAGCAGGATGGCCCAGGCCAATCCAGGCAGGTCAGCATCAGCTCCATCCCTGGCAAGGTCCTGGAGCAGCTGATCCTTGGCACTGTCCTCAGGCATACACCAGGACAAGAGGGGCATCAGGAGCATTAGGATGGGCATCAGGAGCAGCCAGCAGGGTGTGCCAGGGGCAGTCATGTTGGACCTAGCCAACAGCCTTTGATGAGGCCAGCAGCAGGAGGATAGCTGATGGCAGAGCAGTGGCTGTGCTTTATCTTGACTTCAGTAAAGCATCTGACAGCATCTTCCACAGCATCCCCACAGCATCTCCCACAGCATCCCCACAGCATCTCCCACAGCATCCCCACAGCATCTCCCACAGCATCCCCACAGCTGCCCTGAGGCACTGTGGTCTGGGTGAGCAGGCAGTGAGGTGGATGGGAACTGGCTGAAGGCAAGAAGCCAGAGAGTTGTGGTCACTGGGATGGAGTCCAGCTGGAGGCTGAGACTGGTGGGGGTCCCACAGGGTCAGTACTGGGACCAGTTCTGTTCAGTGTATTCATCAATGACCTGGCTGAGGGCACAGAGGCACTGCCAGCAAGTTTGCTGCTGGCACAGAGCTGGGTGCAGTGGCTGACAGCCCTCAGGCTGTGCTGCCATTCAGCCAGACCTGGCCAGGCTGGAGGGGTGAACAGGGAGAAATGGAATGGAATTCAACAAGGGCAAGAGTCTGGCACCTGGGAAAGAACAACCCCAGGGGTCAGGATGGGTTGGGGACTGAGCTGCTGGAAGGCAGTGAAGGGGAAAAGGCCCTGGGGGTGCTGGTGGGTGGGAGGGTGCTCATGAGCCAGCAATGTGCTGTGGGGGCCAGGAGGGGCAATGCCATCCTGGGGTGGGTTAGAAGGGCTGTGGGGAGTAGGTGCAGAGAGGTTCTCCTGCCCCTCTGCTCTAATCTGGTGAGGCCACATCTGGAGTCCTGTGTCCAGTTCTGGGCCCTCAGTTCAGGAGGGAGACAGAACTGCTGGAGAGAGTCCAGCACAGAGCCACAAAGATGATGAAGGAGGGAGCTGAGGCTCTTTAGCCTGGAGAGGAGGAGCCTGAGGGCTGCCCTCAGTCATGGTGATAGAGATGTGCAGGTGAGTGCCAGGAGGCTGGAGCCAGCTCTGCTGGGTGATGCCCAACGTCTCAGCTGTGAGGAGAGGCTGAGAGCCCTGGGGCTGGGGAGCCTGCAGAGGAGAAGGCTGAGAGGGGATCTGAGCAATGGTTACAAATCCCTGAGGGGTGGGGGGCAAGAAGCAGGGGCCAGGCTCTCTGCAGTGGTGTCCTGGGGTAGGACAAGGAGCAGTGGACACAAACTGGAACCCAGGAAGCTGCACCTCAAGATGAGGAGAAACTTGTTTGGTGTGAGGGTGCTGGAGGCCTGGAGCAGGCTGCCCAGAGAGGCTGTGGAGTCTCCTGCTCTGGAGGCTTTCAAGCCCCACCTGGATGTGTTCCTGTGTGCCCTGCCCTGGGTGCCCCTGCTGTGGCAGGGGGTTGGGCAGGATGATCTCTGGAGGTGCCTTCCAGCTCCTAATGTTCTGTGATCGTGAGATTAAATCAGAAGGTGATGAAGCTGCTCACAGGTTGTGCTCAAACCTTCTGATGTCTCCTCCATGCCTGGGGGAGCTGAGCACCTGCAGAGAGCTGGAACTGCAGATCAAGCAAAGAGTTGTTAACATCAGCTAACAGGAAAAACTGGGCACAGGTCCTCAGCTACACCCCAGAGGGTATTTAGGTACTGCCCTGAAGAGAAGCTGCCTCAGGTGCTTCCCTAGGAGCTGCCCTGGGTGTAGCTGTGTGCTCAGGACTGGCTATGGGATGGATGAGCACTAAGCACCCTGCTGCAGCTCCCCTCAGGGCTGATGGCAGCTAACAAACACTCCTGATGGCAGTGCTGGGCCCACTGTGGGTGCACTTTGAAAGCAGCAGAGGCAGAAAGCCTTTAGTGAATGGGCAGTTCATGATTTATTAGCACACTGCACCTGCTTTGCTGGGAACATATCTGGGGGGGGGAATTTATTTTTATTATTATTGTGTTTGGGGTTTTTTGTGTTGTGGGAATACATCTGGGGGGGTTAATTAATTTTTATTATTATTGTGTTTGGGGTTTTTTGTGTTGTGGGAATACATCTGGGGGGGTTAATTAANGGGGTTGAATGTATTTTTTTTATTATTGTGTTTGGGGTTTTTTGTGTTGTGGGAATACATCTGGGGGGGTTATTTTATTTTTATTATTATTGTGTTTGGGGTTTTTTGTGTTGTGGGAATACATTTAGGTGGGTTATTTTATTTTTATTATTATTGTGTTTGGGGTTTTTTTGTGTTGTGGGGTTTTTGTTTGTTTTTGATGTTGTTGTTTTTAATTAGAGTTGACTACTTTAGCACTATTTCTAAGCCACATATTTGGCATGCCAAGCATTGAGGAACATTCCATAGGCATCTGCTGGGACCTGGGCTACTGCTCTGCCAACTTTCTGTGGGCAAAATGTTGTTTGTTTGATTTTTTTTTTTTTTACTGCAATGAAGAAAATTCATTTGAAAAGAAGAGGCAAATATATGTGTGGAGTTCACATACTTCTGTGGTTCACAGAGTTTGTGGCTATAAATATCCAGAGTCTGTATCCCAGCTTTCAGATTCAGGCTGGGAAGCAGAACCAGCTGCAGAGGGCAGCTCTTGTGTGTGGCTCACCTTCACTTGTGTGTGAAAAGAATTTATTTTAAAACCAAACTGAAAGAAAAACACAGAAAAAAAAAAAAAAGGAAAAAAGAAAAATAAAAAAGGAAAAAAGAAAAATAAAAAAGGAAAAAAGAAAAATAAAAAAGGAAAAAAGAAAAATAAAAAAGGAAAAAAGAAAAATAAAAAAGGAAAAAAGAAAAATAAAAAAGGAAAAAAGAAAAATAAAAAAGGAAAAAAGAAAAATAAAAAAGGAAAAAAGAAAAATAAAAAAGGAAAAAAGAAAAATAAAAAAGGAAAAAAGAAAAATAAAAAAGGAAAAAAGAAAAATAAAAAAGGAAAAAAGAAAAATAAAAAAGGAAAAAAGAAAAATAAAAAAGGAAAAAAGAAAAATAAAAAAGGAAAAAAGAAAAATAAAAAAGGAAAAAAGAAAAAAAGAAAAAAAAGAAAAAAAGCAAAGCAACAAACCTGACCCAGAAACCTTAAACCTTGGAATCTGGAGGGACAAGACTGTTCCCCTCACCAGAAGCCTCCTCCAAGTGTCTCTATAGAAGGGTGAACATCACAGCTTGGCCAGCAGCTGAAAAACTAAGATCTGAAGACTTGCTAAACTGCTGTTTGGCCTGGCCAGGCTGCAGGGTCACTTGGCTAACAGCCTGCAGCATCACAGAGACAGAGCCCTCCTGGCTCGCTGGCTGCAGGCAGAGCAGCAGCACAGGGAGGGGGTTCTGCCCCTCTGCTCTGGCAAGACTTCACCTGCAGCATTTTGTCCAGCTCTGGAGCCCAGGATGCAGGAAGGACATGGAAGGGTCCAGGGGAGGCCACCAAGATGATCCAGGCTGAGAGAGTTGGGAGTGTTCAGGCTAGAGAAGAGAAGGTTCCAGGCAGACCTCAGAGCAGCCTTCCAGTACCTGAAGGGGCTGCAGGAGAGCTGGGGAGGGACTGTGGACAAGGGCTGGGAGTGACAGGATGAGGGACAATGGCTTTGAGCTGGGAGAGTGGAGATGAGGAAGAGATTCTTGAGAGTGAGGGTGGTGAGACACTGGCACAGGTTGCCCAGAGAGGCTGTGGAGCACAGAAGCACAGAATGGGATTGAAGATCACATTCTGTGCTTCTGTGCTCCACAACCTCCCTGGAGGTGTTCCAGGCCAGGCGAGGTGAGGCCTTGAGCAAGCTGTGCTGGTGGGAGGTGTCCCTGCCCATGGCAGGGGTTGGCACTGGATCATCTTGAAGGTCCCTTCCAGCCAAACCATTCTGTGACAGCCTGCTTGTACCATCCTCATGCGCTGAGATGAGGCTGTTATGGGAGGCAGTGTCCAAAGCCTTGCCAAGGACAAGGCAAACATCCACTGCTCTCCCCTCATCTGTGGCCACAGTGATTCCCCTTTACTGGCTGCTCCTGATAATCTTCTCTGCATGATCTGCAGAAGGAGCTGCTCCAGCTCCTTCCCGGAGTGGAGGTAAGGCTGGCTGCAGCCTCCTTTCTTCTTGCCTTTCCTTGAAGCCTGCAGTGACTTTATCCCCAGGCACCTCCCTCTGGGCATGATGCCCACCCCAGCCTGTGCCAAAGCCTTGGACTCTTGCTGGAACTATCTGTCAAAACTAACCTTTGCCTTTCTTTTCTCAGTGTCTCAGCAAGGCCTTGCTCTGACAGGTTCACAAATTCAGAGCAGCAAAATTATTTCATTCATTAGAAACAGACCCAACAGGAGATAAAGTCACTAACTGCAAGACAGTCTCAGGTTAGTAAGTGCTGGGTAGCACCTGACAAAGCTGGAGGCTCTGCAATTGCTCCAACACATCATAGAAATGCAGCAAAAGAACTGAAGACACCCAGAAAGATGTCCCTGTCGTGGAGGGAGGGAAATGAGCACAGCCTCTGCTGCCCTGGGCTGTCTTTCCCTCCCAGCTGCTGCTGCTGGCCCCTCTGCATGCCTGCTGGTGCCAGTGCTGGCCCTGCTGCCCCGAGAGTGTTCCTCTTGTGGATTTGATAGCCTGGCCCTGGCTGTCCTTGCCCTCTAGCAGGAAAGACTGAGAGCCCTGGGGCTGTTCAGTCTGGAGAAGAGCAGGCTGAGAGGGGATCTGATCCATGTCTATAAACATCTGAGGGGTGGGAGCCAGGATGAAGGGGCCAGGCTCTCTGCAGTGGCACCCAGCAGGACAGGGAGCAATGGATATCAGCTGGAACCCAGGGAGTTCCATCTCAACATGAGAGGAAACCTCTTCACTGTGAGGGTGCTGGAGGCCTGGAGCAGGCTGCCCAGAACGGTTGTGAGGTCTCCTGCTCTGGAGACTTTGAAAGCCAGCCTGGATATGTTCCTGTGTGCCCTGCCCTGGGTGATGCTACTGTGGCAGAGGCATTGGCCTGGAGCTCTGGAGGTGCCTTCCAGCCCCTAACACTCTGTGGTTCTGCGATCAGTGCCAGTTATGGGTAGCACAGCCCCAGCCCTCTGCTGAGAGGTGTAGCAGTTAATCAGGCAAAGGTCTCCCCTTGGGCACTCTGGTGCTCAGGATCTGTTCTGCAGTTGGGTGTTTGTGATGTGAGCCCAGCTCCACCCGTTGGAGCCACACCAGGGCTGTCCTCTCCTCCCGCAGCTCCCTGGCAGCCTGCTCGGGGCCCTTCATGCACACCAACACTGCTGACTGCAGCTCCCCTGGTGCCGCAGCCATGGCTGCAGCCTGCAGCCAGCAGGGCAGCTCTGCACAGCCCTGTGTGCTCCACTGCCTTCCAACAGTGCTGCAGAGTAGCTCAGCAGCAGCCTTGGACAGCTCCTGCAGCACCTGCGGCAGCAGCCGGCAGGGTCTGCTGACCAAGAGCTGTTTCTCAACAGAAACGCTGCGAGGCCCAGAGCCCCCTCCAGAACGGCTCAGCTCACGCAGCTCAGTCTGCAGAGCAGGAATGATTCCTGCCAGAGCCGAGGGCATGTACTTCATGTGCAAAGAGCATTTCACCATTGCCCTGGGAAGAGCCCCACTGACAGAGACAAGGAGCAGCTGTTTGCAGTGCTGGGAGGCATCCCCTCAGCCCTCTGCTGTTTGCAGTGCTGGGTGGCATCCCCTCAGCCCTCTGCTGTTTGCAGTGCTGGGTGGCATCCCCTCAGCCCTCTGCTGTTTGCAGTGCTGGGTGGTATCCCCTCAGCCCTCTGCTGAGGTGCTCAGGCAAGAAATGACCAATTGTTTTCTGAGATCTCCAAGCAAGCACTCCTGGATGAAGTGCAGTGCTCACTGGGTAAGAAGCACAGAATCACCAAAGGTTAGAGGTTGGAACGGACTTCCAGAGCTCATCCAGCCCAACCTCCCTGCCAGAGCAGGACTGCCCATGGCAGCGACTCCACAGCCTCTCTGTGCAGCCTGCTCCAGTGTTTTGGGAAGAGAAAACAAGAACTCTGCTGGCATAACTTCAAAGCCTGGCAAGCTGGAAGCTGTGAGGATGCTTTGTTAGGTGTTTTGCAGCTTGTGTCCTTTCTTCACCATAGTAGTGGGACACCTGAGCAGGTTGCCAAGAGAGGTGGTTGAGGCCCCGTTGATGGAGGTATTCAAGGTGAGGCTTGACAGGGCTCTGAGCAACCTGATCTAGCTGAGGCTGTCCCTGCTGACTGCAGGGGTTGGATTGGATGAGCTTTGGAGGTCCCTTCCCACCCAGCCTGCTCTGTGATTCCTTGTGTGACTGAGGTGATTTCCATGCAGAGCTCATTTGGTTTACACATATGCCACACTGGCCCTGGTTATTCCAAGCAATGAAGAGCAGAGACAGAGCCTTGGAAGGTTTGGCAAGGCCTTGGAGCACCTTTTCTGTTCTGGAATTGTGGATTCTGTGGATAAAGAAGTCTCACAGCTCCAGTTGGGGAGCTCCTCTTTTGCAGCAGTCTCCTCTGGCTCTGGCCCTCCCTTGTGGTGGTACAGATGTTCTGTGGCGTGGCAGAGCTGATGGCCCCTGGCAGCAGTTTAAGGGTACCCTTGAGTGGCAGCACCTGGGATTTACTGTGCAGCACTTCTGACTCCACAACACTCACTGCTGTGTGCAGGTGCTGGCCTGATGCTCTTAGTGCACATGCAGGTGCTGCAGGAGTGATGTGCTCAGGCCTCCAGCGTGCACACAGGTGCAGACCTGCTGAGAGTGCCAGCAGCCAGCCCTAGGAAAAACACTGCTTGAAGCCTGCCTGATTTTACAGTACTGCTGGAGCCAGCTGGAACCAGAAAGACAAAGGGCTGCAGTCCCACACACGTGTGGGAGAAGGAGCATTGACAATGAAACAAGATGGACCAAGAGGAATCAGCACTGGGCTCACTGCATTTATGACACTGGCCTGTGGCCAGTGAGGTTCCTTTGGGATCAATGTTGGTTCCAGTCCTGTTCAGTATCTTCATCAAAGACCTGGATGAAGTAACAGTGACCCCTCAGTCAGTTTGCTGATGACACCAAACTGGGAGCAGTGGCTGACAGCCCCCAGGCTGTGCTGCCATTCAGCCAGACCCAGACAGGCTGCAGAGTTGGGCAGAGGGAACCTCATGAGGTTCAACAAGGGCAAGCAACTAGAGAGGAACCTGCATCAGCATAGGTGAGAGTGACCCGCTGGGAATCAGCTCTGGGAGCTGCTGGACAACAAGTTCCTCATAAGCCAGCAGTGTGCTGTCATGGCCAAGAAGATGATGGTGTTCTGGGGTGCATTAAGAAGAATTTGGCCAGCAGGGAGCTGGAGGTTCTCCTCCACCTCTGCTTTGCCCTAGTGAGGCCACACCTGGAGTATTCCATCCAGTTCTGGACCACCCAGCTCAAGAGGGAGAGGATAGAATATGGACTGGAGCCTCTCTCACACAAGTTGATGCTGAGAGACCTGGGGCCCTTTAGCTTGGAGAAGAGAGGGGACCTGATCAATGGTGATCAATAGCTAAAGGGTGAGGACCAAAAGGATGGGGCTGGGCTCTTTTCAGTGGTGGTCAGAGCACCAAACCCCTGTCAGAGAGAGTGCCATGCAAACCAGAAAATGCCCTGTCAGGAGGCTGTGCAAGCTGTGGGCCCTTGCAGCCTCCTCCCTACTCCAGGTCTCTTGGACTCCACCACCCAGCACTTACACGACCAAGCAGCTGTAGGCACCAGAGGAGCTGCTCCTGCACCGGTTCCTACTCAGCCTTCTCAGTCTCCACTATCTTCTACACGAGCCTCTCAAGGGCCTCCAAACCCTCTGCCTCACTCTCCACCCCACTGGTACAGCAGTTTCTCCACCAGCCTTGGCTGCAGCAGGCACAGTCCACCTGTCTCACACCAGGTTCTGCACTGCCTGTGGCCCTCACCTCACAGCCTGAATAAGCCTCAGACCTGAGAAGTCTCTACAGCAGGCTCCAGCAGCTGAGCAGCTCAGGAGCTGTCTGCCTGCAGGTAAGAAATGGATTTGCCACCTGTGTCCTGGGCACCTAAAGCAGGCAGAGCAGAAGGTCAAGGGAGGGGATTCTGCCCCTCTGCTCTGCTCTGCTCAGCCCCCACCTGCAGCACTGCCTCCGGTTCTGGAGCCCCCAGTACAAGAAGGACCTGGAGCTGCTGCAGAGGGTCCAGAGGAGGCCATGAAGATGGTCACAGGATTGGAGAACTTCTGCTTTGAGGACTGGCTAAGGGAGCTGTGGCTGTTCAGTCTGGAGAAGAGAAGGCTCCAGGAAGACCTCAGAGTAGCCTGCCAGTACCTGAAGGGGCTGCAGGAGAGCTGGGGAGGGACTATTTATATGGGCTCCTGGTGACAGGACAAGGAGGGATATTTGGAGCTAGAGCAGGGTAGGTTTAGACTGGACATTAGGAAGAAATTCTTTGCTATGAGGGTGGTGAGAAACTGGCACAGGTTGCCCAGGGAGGCTGTGGATGCCCCTGCCTGGAAGTGTTCAATGCCAGGCTGGATGAGGCCTTGAGCAAGCTGTGCTGGTGGGAGGTGTCCCTGCCCATGGCAGGGGTTGGAGCTGTATGAGCTTTAAGGTCCATTCCAACCCATTCTGTAAATCTATGAAAATCTGCTTCTACCACCCAAGTTGGGTAAGATGTTTGTTGTGCTCCTGCAGTGCCTTTCATCAGGAGCATTAGGATGGGCATCAGGAGCAGCCAGCAGGGTGTGCCAGGGGCAGTCATGTTGGACCTAGCCAACAGCCTTTGATGAGGCCAGCAGCAGGAGGATAGCTGATGGCAGAGCAGTGGCTGTGCTTTATCTTGACTTCAGTAAAGCATCTGACAGCATCTTCCACAGCATCCCCACAGCATCTCCCACAGCATCTCCCACAGCATCCCCACAGCATCTCCCACAGCATCCCCACAGCATCTCCCACAGCATCCCCACAGCATCTCCCACAGCATCCCCACAGCTGCCCTGAGGCACTGTGGTCTGGGTGAGCAGGCAGTGAGGTGGATGGGAACTGGCTGAAGGCAAGAAGCCAGAGAGTTGTGGTCACTGGGATGGAGTCCAGCTGGAGGCTGAGACTGGTGGGGGTCCCACAGGGTCAGTACTGGGACCAGTTCTGTTCAGTGTATTCATCAATGACCTGGCTGAGGGCACAGAGGCACTGCCAGCAAGTTTGCTGCTGGCACAGAGCTGGGTGCAGTGGCTGACAGCCCTCAGGCTGTGCTGCCATTCAGCCAGACCTGGCCAGGCTGGAGGGGTGGGCAGGGAGAAATGGAATGGAATTCAACAAGGGCAAGAGTCTGGCACCTGGGAAAGAACAACCCCAGGGGTCAGGATGGGTTGGGGACTGAGCTGCTGGAAGGCAGTGAAGGGGAAAAGGCCCTGGGGGTGCTGGTGGGTGGGAGGGTGCTCATGAGCCAGCAATGTGCTGTGGGGGCCAGGAGGGGCAATGCCATCCTGGGGTGGGTTAGAAGGGCTGTGGGGAGTAGGTGCAGAGAGGTTCTCCTGCCCCTCTGCTCTAATCTGGTGAGGCCACATCTGGAGTCCTGTGTCCAGTTCTGGGCCCTCAGTTCAGGAGGGAGACAGAACTGCTGGAGAGAGTCCAGCACAGAGCCACAAAGATGATGAAGGAGGGAGCTGAGGCTCTTTAGCCTGGAGAGGAGGAGCCTGAGGGCTGCCCTCAGTCATGTTGATGAAGATGTGCAGGTGAGTGCCAGAGGCTGGAGCCAGCTCTGCTGGGTGATGCCCACTGACAGCACAAGGGCAGTGCTGGAAGCTGAGGCATAGGAAGTGCCATGGAAACATGAGGAGGAATTTTTTGCCTGTGAGGGTGACAGAAGCCTGGCACAGGCTGCCCAGGGGGGTTGTGGAGTCTTCCTCTCTGGAGATATTCCAGAGCTGCCTGGATGTGTTCTGTGTGATCTGCTCTGGGTGCTCCTGCTCTGGCAGGGGTTGGACTGGATGAGCTCTGGAGGTCCCTTCCAGCCCCTGACACTCTGTGACTCTGTGACTCTGTGATCTCTAAGGTCCCTTCCAACTCAAGCCATTCTAGGATTCTATGGGTATCAAAATGGAAAAGCAGAGAAAGAAGCTCAATCATCTCAAATGCAATACAATATTGGAAGTCCTCTCAGTGGCCAACCCTTGTCTCCACACAGAGGAGGCACAGCTCCTTGTGAGGAACTTTCTACCTCAGTGCACCTCTGCTGCCTAATGAACTCCTGATCACTTTCAACGAGAGGAGAAAGGCATCAGCCTTCATCTTTAGAGCACACCTCCCCTTGGAGCAAAAGGGCAGAGGAACTGCTGACATCTTTACAGCACCCCTGAGCTGCACTAAGCCCAACTCGGACAGCAGCAGCAGCCCCGAGCAGAGGCAGGAGGGCTGGGGGGGGCTGTGCCGCATCCGACGCAGCCCCCGGCACCGTGCACGATCCTCCTCCAGGTGTTTCCATTTGTCTCCACCGAATAACATTCCCGGGAGCACAAAAGCCTTCAGTGTGGGGACACTTAAGCATAACAAATGACATACCAGACTTTCCCCAGCTCTTTGATGCTCGTTAGAGGTCTCTGTTCCACCCTTATTGACTTTGCTGTCTTTGTGCTACTCCTCCAAAATGGACTTAGTGTGTTGCATGCTTTGAGTTGTGGTGCAGAGTTAGGAAGGTAGGGAAAGCAGAGGAGGAAGAGGGGCTGGGAAGCAGTTCTCAGGCTGGAGTTTTCACAGTGAACAATCTCCATGTGGCTCCAAACAAGCACTTATTTTGGTAAAATTTAGAACACCAGATTCTACTTTTAGCCAGGAAATGCAAACAAAGCTTGGAGACAGCTTGTTCCCTGACCCCAAATTCATTCCATGTTGCTATAGCATCACCCCCTGAGAAAATGGGACCAGCTCTTTTCCTTTCCTTAGGCCTGCTCAAAGGGCTTTTGTCAGCTGTTGAATTATAGCATTAAAATTCAAATACTGGGGATTTAATGGAGGATTATTATGACACCCTGGTGCATTCTTGGTGTTGCTCTTGGCAACAACCCCAAGGAATGAGCCAAAGCAATGCAAACGAAGAGCTGCCTTGTGAAAGTCATCCTGCTGCTACAACACATTCAGGGGGGAGAAAAATGTTTCCCTAACTTTGGCTGTTATTGTTGTGCCAAAGGGACTGAAAACCCCTTTCAACAACTGGCAGCTCCACTCGGTGCCAAAGCTGTCATCGCTTTCTGGAAGCAGGTTTCTGCCTTGTGCACAGACTCAATGGGCTCCACAGTTAGGAGAAGGGTTCTGCATCTGCCTGCTCCTTGCCAGCAGCAGCAGCTTTTGCCATCCTGACATGTTGAAAGTGTCAGAGAAGTTATTTCCAAGCAGGAAGTGCAGGCTGCCCCTCAGAATGTCTGCGTGCTGGGTACACATCTCAGGTGTGCATGGCTGCTACAGTGCTCCAGCTGCCTCTGTTTGCCACCAGTGTCTCCAAGGTTCAGCAACGTTTGGTGAATGAAGAAGAGAAGAGGATTTGGTGTTAGTCCTTCAATGGGAATTGCCCTCTGGACCATGCAGCCAGACTGTGCAGTGAGTCACCAGTAAGGACACCTACAGCTGGAGCATTGCACAGAAACCTTTCCTTACATCCCCAAATATTCAGGGACCTGCTGATACACTCCCAGGGTTTTCTGTGAGCCTTGCACACAAAGCTGCCTTTCTGTCCCAGCATTGCTTCACACACAGGATTTGCCTGGTCCTAGGCTAAGGATCTGAGCAAAGGACATCTTGAAGTGATTCATTAATGTTCTCTGTCCTCTTGAGGGCTTCAGAAAGGGAACTGAATGAGCCCCAGGTGCTTGGGAACCTGAAGTTCAGTGTGATGGCAGAGTGCACAGCAGCTGCCAGGTGACATCGGTGGCAGGAAGTGTGCCAAAAGTCACTTGGCTGCTGGGAACTGCAGAGAAAAGCTGCCTTGCTTACAGGCCAGCAGGAGAAGAGAGGCCTCCAGGGAGGCTCAGGGAGGGGTAAAAGTACATGAAGGCTTTAAAAGGGAGCATGGAGAAGCCCAAGCAAAGCTTTGAGCATGCTTTGCCCAAGGGGTACCTCTGCTTTGAGAGGAAAAACTGCCTGCTCCTTGCTGCTCGGTGGCAGAGTGCCAGTCTGCAAGGTTTGCCCAGCTGTCCCAGTTCACACCTTGCTTAGCCACCCTGGGAAAAACCTGCCATGTGCAAGGAGGGCCATGGCTGTGCAGAGCAAAGTAATGAGCAGCACCAGGGGTGGGAGAAGAGGGATGAGCAGCAGGTGCAGCACCCTGAAGAGAGCCTGGCTGGCACACCTGATATGCCTGCTCTGCCAAAGAAATGACCTGGGCTCAGGAGTGTTGCTGGTTTCCATCATCTCTACCTGAGCTCCTGGCACCTGTCCCTTTGTTTGCAGCCTGCAGAGCAAGCTGGCTCCTCTGCTGCCTGCCACTGCCTTCCCAGGCTGGGAACTGGGCACAGGTGGTAAAGAGGAAGTGAAAAAGAAGTCAGGCAGCAGTGATCCCATCCAGTCAGCAATGCCTTCCTGCTCCCAGACTCTCAGCAAAGGCCTCCTCAGAGCATTGTGTGTCTGGAACACCTTTCTCAGTAGGAAGCTCTGAGGTGAGACTGTAGCTTTTCTGATGTGTGGTGCTGGTTACACAGCACTCAGGGGTGTGTGGCAGCTGTCAGGCTCTCTGCACCATAGGCCCTTTGTCGTGTGGTACAAACCCTGCATTGCACCAATCACCCTGTTTTAGCCAAGTGCACTGCAGGGGCTGCATGCTCTCCATTGGAGTAGGATTGCTGCCTGGCAGCTGCACAACAGATGTCTTAAAGGTGCCTTTGGTTTATGAGATGAGGAGACTGTGGTGCCCTGCACCACCAACACTGCTGAATGAAGTCTCTGTGCATGGCTGAAAGGTTCTTGAGAAGGTCCTGTTTGCTCCTGGCATGTCTCAGGGTGCTGCACATGGCATGATTGCAGCACATGGTATAACTGTAGCACATGGCATGATTGTAGCACATGGCATAACTGCAGCACATGGCATGACTGCTGCACATGGCATGACTGCAGCACATGGCATAACTGCAGCACATGGCATGACTGCAGCACATGGCATGACTTCTGCACATGGCATGACTGCAGCACATGGCATAACTGCAACACATGGCATGACTGCAGCACATGGTATAACTGCAACACATGGCATGACTGCAGCACATGGCATAACTGCAACACATGGCATGACTGCTGCACATGGTATAACTGCAGCACATGGCATGACTGCAGCACGTGGCATGACTGCAGCACATGGCATAAGTGCTGCACATGGCATAACTGCTGCACGTGGCATGGCTGCAGCACATGGCATAACTGCAGCACATGGCATGACTGCAGCACATGGCATGACTGCAGCACATGGCATAACTGCAGCACATGGCATGACTGCAGCACATGGCATGACTGCAGCACATGGCATAACTGCAGCACATGGCATGACTGCAGCACATGGCATGACTGCAGCACATGGCATAACTGCAGCACATGGCATGACTGCAGCACATGGCATGACTGCAGCACATGGCATAACTGCAGCACATGGCATGACTGCAGCACATGGCATGACTTCTGCACATGGCATGACTGCAGAACATGGCATAACTGCAACACATGGCATGACTGCAGCACATGGTATAACTGCAACACATGGCATGACTGCAGCACATGGCATAACTGCAACACATGGCATGACTGCTGCACATGGTATAACTGCAGCACATGGCATGACTGCAGCACGTGGCATGACTGCAGCACATGGCATAAGTGCTGCACATGGCATAACTGCTGCACGTGGCATGGCTGCAGCACATGGCATAACTGCAGCACATGGCATGACTGCAGCACATGGCATGACTGCAGCACGTGGCATGACTGCAGCACATGGCATAACTGCTGCACATGGCATAACTGCTGCACGTGGCATGACTGCAGCACGTGGCATAACTGCAGCACATGGCATAACTGTTGCACATGGCATAACTGCAGCACGTGGCATAACTGCAGCACATGGCATAACTGTTGCACATGGCATAACTGCAGCACATGGCATAACTGCAGCACATGGCATGACTGGTGCACGTGGCATAACTGCAGCACGTGGCATAACTGCTGCACGTGGCATAACTGCTGCACGTGGCATGACTGCAGCACGTGGCATGACTGCAGCACGTGGCATAACTGCTGCACGTGGCATAAGTGGTGCTGGGAATTAACAAATAGTGAGGAAATTCCTGCCAGTGAGGATGAGGAGGCACTGGCACAGGCTGCCCAGGGAGGCTGTGGATGCTCACTGCTAGAAGTGCTCAAGGCCAGGCTGGCTGAGGCCTTGTGCAGCCTGTGCTGGGAGGAGGATTTGGCACTGGAGGATGAGTCCCTCCCAGCCTGAGGGTTCTGTGTGTGTGAGCTGAGTCCTGCCCAGGGGAACATTTATGTCTTTCTCTGCACTGCTTTCCCCAGGCTTTATCTCTGGGGTTGTTCCAGACTCACATCAGTGCACACAAAGCCTGCTTCAGGGCTAAGGACATTGCAGTTTCCCAAGTGAGTGATACTGCCACTACCAAAGTTAACACTTCCTGCCAAGGGGAAGCAACTCTCAGTGCTGTGGGAAAAACAACAAATCCCAGAGAGCTGCCTGAGCTCAGAGAAAATCCCCTCCTGAGAGGGAAAAGGATTATCTGCCCTCACCAGGAGTTCTTGTTTGCTTTCTGGTGTTTGCTTCTGATGCTGCTTACACTCAGTGGCACCTGTGGCACAGACAAACAAGCCTGTAAAGAAAAAATCCTTTCTTGATGTTGCTCTCTCACCCTCAGGAAGGACACAGAGAAATTCTAGATAGGAGCTTCCCTGTCCTCTCTGGCCTGGCTTCAGCTGCTAAACCACATCCCAAAGTGCCCCAGCTACCCCTGAGTGCTCTGTAAACATTTCCACTTTTGATAGTCACAGAACCACAGAACCCATCCAGCTGGCAGAGCCCTCTGAGCTCATCCAGTCCAACCCTCACCCAGCACTGCAGGCTCAGCACCAAGCCATGGCCCTGAGCACAGCTCCACACTGCTGGAACACCCCCAGGGACAGGCACTGCAGCACTGCCCTGGGCAGCCTCTGGCAATGTCTGAGAACCCTTCCAGGGCAGAAATCTTTCCTGAGCTCCAGCCTGAGCCTGCCCTGGGGCAGCTTGGAACCATTTCCTCTGCTGCTGTCCCTTGGCACCCAGCAGCAGAGGCTGCCCCCTCCTCGCTCCAACCTCCCTGCAGTCAGCTGCAGAGAGCAATGAGCTCTGCCCTCAGGCTCCTCTGCTCCACCTGCACACCCCCAGCTCCCTCAGCCCCTCCTCACCCCCAGCTGCTCCAGGCCCTTCTCCAGCCTCCCTGCCCTGCTCTGCACAGGCTGCAGCCCCTCAGTGTCCCTCCTGCAGTGAGGGGCCCAGAGCTGAGCACAGCACTGGAGCTGTGGTCTCAGCAGTGCTGAGCACAGGGGGATGGGCACCTCCTGGCCCTGCTGCCCACTCTGCTTCTGAGCCAGGCCAGGATGCCAGTGGCTTTCTTGGCCACTTGGGCACTGCTGGCTGATGTTCAGTGCCTGCCAACCAACACCCCCCAGGTCCCTCTCCAAGCTGCAGTTTCCAACTCACATCCCCAGGTCTGTAGCTCCCCATGAGGTGGTTGTGCCCCAGGGGCAGGACCTGGCACTTGGCCTTGTTGAACTTCACACAATGAGCCTTGGCCCTTGGCTCTCACCTCTGCAGATCCTGCTGTAAATGTTCCCTGCTTTCTGGAGCTTCATTTTAATGAAGGTGTTGTGGGGCTTGGAGTTGAGCTTGGAACATGGGAGGCTTCCTGTTCCAGGTGCTTGGGTTCTGGATTTGGATGTTGGCTTTTCCACTGGGATGGCAGCAGGGTGGGTGGGAGTTGGTCAGCTCTCTGCTGCTTTGTGCTGCTGCTTTGCTGTGTTTGGCTGAGCTGCTTCTGCAGCAGGCTCAGGTCACTGTGTGCTGCTGTCTCATTTCTAGGGAACTCCTTTTAGCTCCACTCTTGGTCTCGACCCAGAGGTGTTTTGTGGGGGTTACTTTTCCCTCACTTCTGTGCTGGAGGGAAGCAGGTAGGTTAGCCTCTCACAAGAGCAGGTGGAAGAAGGGCCTGGCCACTTGTGGAGATCACAAGGATGCTGCAGAGTGTGCAGGGATGAAGTGAAGAAAGCAAAGGCCTCCTTGGAGCTGAACCTGGACAGGGACACCAAGGTCAACAGGAAAGGCTCCTTCAGGTATGTCAGAGCAAAAGGAGCACAAGAGAAGATGTGAGGCTGCTCCTGAATGATTTCTGTGCTGTGCTCTTCACCGCTCAGGGCAGCCCCTAGGAGACTCTGGAGACAATAGAAAAGATCTGGAGGAAGGAGGTTAGTTGAGGAGGACCAGGTTGGAGATCAGTTAAATAAACTTGGGATCTACACATGCATGGGGCCTGACAGGATGCACCTGTGGGTTCCTGGGCCACTCCATCACCTTGAAAAGGTCCTGGAAAACAGGTGAGGTGCCTGGGAACAGGAGCAGAGCCAATGTTACTCCAGTCTTCAAAAAGGGCAAGGAGGGAGACCCAGGAGACTAGAGGGCAGCCAGCCTCATCTCCCTCTCTGGCAAGGTGATGGAGCAGCTTGCTTTGGGCATCATCTCAGAGCCTGTGGAGGAAAAGGTTGTCAGAAGCAGCTAACATGGACTCACCAAGGGGAATTCATGTCTGAGCTACCTGACAGCCTTCTGCAAGGGTGTGCCTGGGTGTGCCGAGCAGGGGAAGGGGCTGGCTGCTGTCTACACCAAGTTCAGCAGGGCTTTTGGCACTGCCCTCCACAGCATCCTCACAGAGAAACTAGGGAAGTGTGGGTGAGATGTGGGATGGAGGACAGAGCTCAGAGGCTGTGCCAGTGGCAGGAGGTCCATAAGAAGTGCTCCCCAGGGCTCAGTCACCTTCAGTCAGGTTCAAGCTCCCCATGGAGGTGCTGGAGGGAGGGACAGAGTGGAACCTCAGACTGGAACTGGCAGGAGTGGCTGCCACCCAGCCAGGTTGTGCTGCCACCCAGCCAGGCTGTGCTGCCACCCAAGAGTGGCCTGGAGAGGCTGCAGAGTCGGGCAGAGGTGAGCCTCATGCAGGTCAGCAAGAAGTGTAGAGTCCTGCACCCGGGAGCAAGAAGCCCTTGGAGCAGTGCAGGTGAGGGGGGACCTGCTGGGAAGAGGGTCTGGGGAGAAGGACTTGGCAGTGCTGGGGGGCAACAAACTCATCACGAGCCAGCAGTGTGCCCTCCTGGCTGAGAAGGCCAATGGTGTCCTGGGGTGGCTTGGGAAGAGTGTGGCCAGCTGATCAAGAGTGGTTCTTCCCCCACTCTGCTCTGCTCTGGTGAGGCCTCACTTGGAGCACTGTGCCCAGCCCTGGGCTGCTCAGCTCAGGAGGGACTGGGACTCTGGAGGACGAGGAAGGTGTGGGACTAGAACAGCTCTCATGAAGAGAGGCTGAGCAAGGGCTTGGGGCTTTTTAAGCCTGCAGAGGAGAAGACTGAAGGGGATCTTAGTGACACCCTTGAATACCTCAAGGGTGGTTGCCAGCAGCATGGCACCAGGCTTCATTCAGTGGTGCCAGTGACAGGACAAGAGAAAGTGGGCACAAAGCTGACCACAGGAAGTTCCATCTAAACATGAGGAGGAACTTACTTATGTTGGGGGTGCTGGAGCACTGGAACAGGCTGCCCAGAGACGTGCTAGAGTCTCCATCTCTGGAGGCACTTAAAGCCTGCCTGGACACCACTGAGCAACCAGTCCTGGCAGGGAGGATGGGCAGAGGTCCCCCCCAGCCCCTGTCATCCCTGTGATTCTGTGCCCAGCTGCTGATGTTCTGTGTATTTTCATACATTGTTGTTTTTAATAATGACATTTCCTTTTTTATTTGCTCATTTTCAGAGTTTCAGCTCTTGCTCCAAGGCCACCTCCAAATTTGGTAGCAATCTCCAGGGGATGCTTCCTGGCAAGCAGGTTGTTTGCTCTGACATTCCCTGATTGCATTCTCCTTGTCCCTGATAACATCCCCAGACTGTGGGGGGATGGTCAGTACAAGTCTGGTTTCTGTTACACTTAGACTTTTGTGCAACCCTTTTCCTTCTGTTGAATTAAGAATGACTTTATAAAAAGGTCTCTACTGCTTTTATAATGTGGAGCTGCTGTAATGGCAGTGATGGAGAGCTGTGGGCAGTGAGTGCCCTGTGTGCCAGCACAAGGTCTGACCTACCAACAGCAGGCACTGATCTGTCCTGCCACGGAGTCACAGAATGGCTTAGGCTGGAAGGAACCATAAAGCTCAGCCAGCTCCAGGGACAGGGACACCTCCCACCAGCACAGGCTGCTCAGGGCCTCATCCAGCCTGGCCCTGAACACCTCCAGGCAGAGGTAGCCACAACCTCCCTGGGCAACCTGTGCCAGTGTCTCACCACCCTCACTCTCAAGAATCTCTTCCTCATCTCCACTCTCACTCTCCCATCTCCCAGCTCACAGCCATTGTCCCTTGTCCTGGCACTCCCAGCCCTTGTCCAAAGTCCCACCCCAGCTCTCCTGCAGCCCCTTCAGACACTGGAAGGCAGCTCTGAGGTCTGCCTGGAACCTTCTCCAGGCTCAACAGCCGCAACTCTTTTAGCCAGTCCCCACAAGAGAGGTTCTACAACCCTCAGATCATCTTTGTGGCCTCTTCTGAACCCTGCCAAACAGCTTCAGGTCCTTCTTGTGCTGGGAGCACCACAACTGGAGGCAGTGTTGTGGAGGGGGTCACAGCAGAGGGGAGCAGAGCAGAGCAGAGCAGAGGAGAGGAAAGCAGAGCAGAGCAGAGCAGAGGAGAGCAGAGCAGAGCAGGGCAGAGGAGAGGAGAGCAGAGCAGAGCATGGAAGAGGAGAGGAGACTCGACTCGAGGAAAGGAGAGGAGACTCGAGGAGAGGAGAGGAGAGGAGACTCGAGGAGAGGAGAGGAGAGGAGA
>WBNM01020574.1:5534-18707 GCA_013399055.1 Ramphastos sulfuratus
AGAGCAGAGCAAAGGGGCAGAATCCCCTCCCTTGCCCTGCTGCCCACACTGCTCTTGCTGCAGCCCAGCACTCAGTTGCTGTCTGGGCTGCACTCACACTGCAGGCTCATGGTGAGCTTTTCATCACCCCAGACCCCCAGGGCCTTTTCCTCAGGGCTGCTGTCAGCCATTCTCCACCCAGCCTGGAGTTGTGCTTGGGATTGTGCCTACCCAGGTGCAGGACCTTACACTTGGCCTTGTTGAATTTCATGAGGTTGGCTTGGGCCCACCTCTCCAACCTGTCCAGGTCCCTGTGGATGGATCCCTGCCCTCTAGCAAGTCGACTGTGCCACACAGCTTGGTGCCATCTGCACACTTGCTGAGGCTGCACTGATTCCTCTGTCCATGTCACTGACAAAGATGTCAAACAGCACTGGTGCCAGCACTGACCCCTGAGGGACGCCACTTGGCACTGGGCTCCAGGCGGACATTGTGTCCTCTGGATGCCACCATGCAGCCAATTCCTTACGCAGCAGTGCTCCACCCATCAAGTCCATGTTTTTTCCAGTATAGTTATCAGGATGCTATGTTTGACACAGTCAAATGCCTTACTCAGGTCCAGGTAGATGACATCAGTTGCCCTTCCCTTGTCCACTGTTGCTGTGACTTCTTCATGAAAAGCCACCAAATTTGTCAGGCAAGATTTTCCCTTGGTGAAGCCACTGCTGGTTACCACCAATCACCTCTGCTTTGTTTTCCGAGAAGTGAGATAACAAAAGGATTCAATTCAAGCTTGTTAAAATAACATGTGCACCTTTTTTTCTTTCTTTTTTCTTGTCTGTAGTATGTTGTCATGTTGATGTGTTTACTTTCTGGGGACAACTGTGGCTCAGCTCTGGTTACCTTACATAAAACCTTCTGCATTTCTACTTGATGTGTTCTTTCTGGTGGTGCTTATCTCAGGGAAATGGCTTTAAGCTATGGTGTTGCTCTGCTGGTTACTGGCATATCCTGATGTGGTTCTTCCACTAGCCACTTGATGTGGATATCATCTCACCTGATTGACAGGGCCAGGTCTTGTCCAGAGTAATGCAGGTCTTTCCCAAGAATATCACCCGGAGATCTGCCTCAAGGCTGGATAATTATGGGTGGCAGAGTGTGTGTGAGAACACGGGCAAGTGCCTAGCAACATGATCACCTCCAGTTCCTTGGAATTTCACCTCTGAACATGTGCAAAATCTTGACAAACTAGTAAAATACTGGAGAAAGGTATGCTGTCAGCCTGGAAGTTCTCAAGAGACAAAAATCACTGTGATGTGTTGAGGCCTTGTCCATGTTTATTGAACCCTTCTCATCACTATTCTGAGTGCTCAGGGGTGAGACTGATGGGGACTGCAGGTACTCAGACCCCAACAGCAGACGTGGCAGGTACACTAGACACCCAGCCTGTGCCAACCCTAGTTTTCAGAATAGTTGCTTGTGAGAGATGTGATGCTCAGAGCAAAACTACTTGAAAAATTCCAGGTGTGAGAATAAGATTTATACTGATATCCTAAATAGAACCCAAGATTGCTTCTTAAATAAAAACAAGCAAATAAATACCCCACCTTGGTTACACATCCCATGAGGTAGCAATTCTTCACAATGCTGAGAGAAAAACACATCTCTGATCGAGTTCAGAATTTTCCAGGATATAGCCTAAGAATTGACACTCAGTTAGTAAGGCAAATTAAACTCTCTTGCATTTTCTCAGTGATAAGAAGATAAGAGAGTTTTTTTCTCTTCCACATCTATACTTTTCCTCCTCTTTAAGGTTAAGGAAAGGAAAGTGGCAGGGAAGGACAAACATACAGAAAACAAGAGATTTGCATGGAAAATACTTCAAGGGAAGGAGACCAGAGCAGATTTATTTTTGTTGCAGCTGCTGAGTTATTCAAGGGCATCACCGTCTGGCTGCACTGTCATCAGATACCTCTGAAAGATCCCCAGGGTGAAAGACAGAGTGGGTCAGGAATGACCTAGCTCAATTCCCTTTTTATTGTTTTTCATTGTAATCTGATTATCTGGTGCTACCATGTGTCAAAGTGGCATTGTTTGACAACTGCATCAAATTCACAGGAGCACAGGAGTGTGTAAGGAAAAATATGTGCTTCATTCAATCCTTTCAACCTGTGTTGGAGTTTACATGGATTCGTTTTGGTTTTTTTTTTTAAGCTTTTTGTTTCCCTATTGGTGCAACTAAAAGCTTGAATAGTTCTAATTAAACACACCATGGAGCATATGACTCTGCAAGTAACTAGGTAACTGGTTAATTCCTGACTAAGAGCCTGAAATCAAGAATTCACACAGCTATGATGACTGAAACAAAAATCTAGCCTTAATTTTTACATTTATCTACTTGATTTCCAGTGGATGTTGAATCTATTGGAAGGATGGGATTATGGATTATCTGTTGAAAAAAGACAGCTTTGAAATGAGAGATAATGCTCTAGGAAGACCATGGAATTTTGGCTATACTTTTTTATGATCATGGTATCATTTATAAAATGTCTTTACATGGCAGTTCATTTAAGGTTCACTTTCAGTGCAGGACAGAGAATTTGCAGAGCGGAGGGAATGGGGTTGAGCAGGAGGTGCTGTTTTAAGAAACCAGTTAGAAGCTGCTGCAGGCACAAGCCTAGAAAACCAACACAGAACATAAATTATTTACCTACAGCCACATAATCAGGGTCATGCTGGAAGAGGCACCCAACAAACAGCAAGGTGCTGTGAGAGGTAATGTCAACATTTCCTTTAACAAACTGTGTCTCAATTTGTGTCCCAGCATGGATATTGGCTGTCGTACTGCTGGAGGTGATGTCTTTCAGATGAGATAGAAAATGAGGTTCTGACTACATGTGGTCACTAACAATCCCACCTTAGTCTCTCTAAGAGCAGGAGATAGGAGTCGTGAAAGAGCTCCAATTCAGATAATCACATTTTTGCTGATCTAAATTTCACCTGTGGTTTTAATTAGGTAACATATTCTTAACTTGCTGGGCTAACCTGATCTGTAGGTTCATTGTTTATGCTTTTGGTTCTGCCATTTCAGAGGGGCATGACTTTGGGATAAAAGGTCTTAATGTGAGAACAGTCTTATGATTACTGTTATAATGTCTGGGTTATATATCTGGGTTGATGAAAAGCTCAACGTGAGCCTGCAGTGTGAGTGCAGCCCAGACAGCAACTGAGTGCTGGGCTGCAGCAAGAGCAGTGTGGGCAGCAGGGCAAGGGAGGGGATTCTGCCCCTTTGCTCTGCTCTCCTCAGACCCNGGCAGGGGGTTGGAACTAGATGATCCTTGAGGTCCCTTCCAACCTTACCATTCTATGATTCTATGATTCTATAAGGACACATTCAAAGATGTTGTGAAGCATGGCTTGGGAAGGACAGTGAGTCATCAGTGCAAAATGATAAGGGAAAAAGTCCAACAAGTTAATAAAATTCTAACCAATTAATGAAAAGTGACATGAATTTAAAAATGTTGTTAGATCATGAAAAACAGTTTGTCAGTGAAGGAAAAAGTGCTTAAGCAGGCTTCTAAGTCCACAGGTAAACTTCTGACTTGTATTTCTAACAAATTATCTGAACCCCCCCGACACACAACCTAGTAACAGCATGGCATAAAATAAATGAATAAAAATAATGAATAATAAATTGAGTATTTGCCTTCCTTGTAGAGCTTAAATGCAATTTAGGGCTGGGCTAAATTGCAGTTTAGGGCTGGGCTAAAAATGACTTGAAATGCTGACTAATGACAAATTTTATTAAACTTTAATCAGCACATATGAACAGTGTGTTGCTTGAAGTTCATGCTGAGAGATGAGATTGGTGCTCATGTGTGAAACTCCTCAGCTGTCTCTTAAATTGGTGTCTTTGCTTTGGAAATACAGATACTAATAGGTCTGTCAAAGAAACAACACTCTAAGATACACAGGAGACAAAAATAAATCTAGGTGCCACAGTACTGCCAAGAGAGACCAAAAGGCATCATCAGTAAATTAGACTGAGCAGAAACTTGTAGCATGGCAGTACAGAAAATATGATTGAGAGCTGTGTATACAGAGGTGTCATGTCCTTGGTCAGTTTTTTTGGAGGGTTTCTCTGGGTAGGACTCTTTATCTGAAATACTGTGTAGAGACTGTTCCTGTCAATAGCTAATGAATGAACCAAACAACAGGAAAAAAAAAAACCCAAAACTTAATCAAGTTGGCAGCTGCTCATGGAAGGGGCTGGAAACAGTTCATGATTAAGAGGCTGAAATGACTGAATAATGAGAAGTAATTAAAAGGCTAATTTATGACTAAACATTTAATTTTGATGATGGAGGTCAATGAGAGTTTTGTCATTAACCATAAAGAAATACGTATCGACCCTCAGGAGAAGGATATTTATAATCACTTTACCAGATATTATTTTGACATTTATGAAAAAAACAAAACAAAATTAAAATAAAAAACCCCAACCACCACAAAAAAAAAAAAAAAACCCCCCACAACCAAAAAAAAAAAAAAAACCCCCCACAACCAAAAAAAAAAAAAAAACCCCCAACAACCACAAAAAAAAACAAAAAAACAAAAACACCCCAACCCTTTCATTTTTACAAGAGGGCTGTACCTGGAAGAAGAGAGAGAGGATCTTTGTTCCAAAGGAAAATCTTCTCCAGGTGGTCAACGTAATTAGGTTTCCTCCATGATTATTTTATATGAATTTATGTGGTGAATTCAGTATCAAAGTTGATTGTTGATCTTTAGACAGCAAAATATTGTTGTCAGCTTTATATTCTTTAAAGCAGTTGGAGTAAGCTTGGGAGTTAACATGATCTCTTTATTAGTGCATCAGTAAAAACATTTCTTCTAGAATTAGTAACTGATGGCAATTTCAGCAGGGTGATGTTTTTGTCAAACTATAGTCTTGCAATCCATGAAAAAAAATACAGGTGTTTATTTGTATTTACTTTTATTTGCATAATACACATCTTATGTGATTTTAGATTTTTATGTTAGAACCACTCTGCGTAAACTGGGATGGCTTTATGATCAGTGAAGAAGGAGCAAATCTGGAGGATGATTGTGGTGGGCTGAAAATTACCCCCAAATAAAATCACCAGACCAGCTCAGAAGGCTAAAACCTAAAAGTGTGCAATACAATGCATAGGTACAAAATCACAGAATCACAGAATTAACCAGGTTAGAAAAGACCTCTAGGATCATCAAGTCCAACCTATTACCTAACCCTTCTAAGTAACTAAGCCATGGCACTAAGTGCCTCATCCAGCCTCCTTTTAATCACCTCCAGGGATGGGGACTCCATCACCTCCCTGGGCAGCCCAATCCAATGCCAGTTACTCCTTCTGTGAAGAACTTCTAGTGTCCAGCCTAAACGTGCCCTGGTGCAGTTTGAGACTGTGTCCTCTTGTTCTGTCATTGCATGCCTGGGAGAAGAAACCAACCCCTGCCTAGCTATAACCTCCTTTCAGGTAGTTGTAGACAGCAATAAAGTCTCCCCTGAGCCTCCTCTTCTCCAGGCTGAACAACCCCAGCAACCTCAGGTGCTCCTCACAGGGCTGTGCTCCAGCTCCCCTCACCAGCCTTGGTGCCCTTCTCTGGACACCTTCAAGCACCTCAATATCTTTCTTAAATTGAGGGGCCCAGAACTGGACACAGGACTAGAGGTGTGGACTAACCAGCACTGAGTACAGGGGGAGAAGGATTGCCCTGGTCCTGCTGGCCACACTATTCCTGATACAAGCCAGGATGCCATTGGCCTTCTTGGCCACCTGGGCACATTGCTGACTCATGCATATATATTTGCAAGTATTTATAATTTAGGAATTACACAAAATCTCCCTGGACAAATCCCAGAAGGGGCCAATCACCACCTTCTTCTCCCCCTCACCCCAGTGAGAAAACCAGAAATGCCTCAACTGTTATCTGCTCAGCCAAGGTTAGTGCAGAAGTCAGTCAGAATGGAGGAGGGAAGGAGCAAGAGCAAAACAGGAGGCAGAGAGGAGAAGGGAAGGAAATTGTTTATACAGGTGACTATAAACTAGTCCAGCAAATGAATGTAATGGTATAGACCTATCTGCTGTTGTTCTTCTGCATCCAATAGAATACTTTATTTATATTTTTGAATAAAGCTGAAGTGTTACCTCTAAAACCACAACAATGATTAATCTGATGATAACAGAATTATTTTTTCCTAAAATGAAAATAATGCAATACTAGAGTTATTAATCTTCTGTGCTGGTTATAGATTCCCATTACCTAGCTCACATGTATGTGAAATGAAGCAAATTCCACCCTTAGGATTGCAAAATATATCAGCTCATAATGGCACATCCTTTCTTGAAGATACCCTGAAGTGGGCAAGGTGCTGAGTAACTCTAAACAAACTTAATTTGGCCATGAATTTGCAGTAGATAACCTCTGGGAATCTCCCCCAGTCCACCTGAAATCTGTGAAATAAATCACACTAACTAAAAATAAAGGTCTTGAGAAGAGATTTAGCATATTAACACATCAATACTTTCCTAATTCAGTAAAAGCACTATGCTGTGGTTTGGGAGTTTTCTGCCTCCCCCCCCAGCAATAGATTAACCAGACTAACTCAGCTGGCTGAGAGAGTTGGGGTTCTGCAGCATGAAGAAGAGAAGGCTTCCAGGAGACCTTAGAGTAGCCTTCCAGTATCTGAAGGGGGCCTACAGGAAAACTGGGGAGGGACTATTGACAAGGTCTTGCAATGACAGTACAAGGGACAATGGGTTTAAACTGGTAGAAGGGAGATTGAAAGGGGATGTTAGGAGGAAGTTGTTTGCAGTGAGGGTGGTGAGACACTGGCACAGGTTGCCCAGGGAAGTTGTGGCTGCTCCCTCCCTGGAGGTGTCCAAGGCCAGGTTGGAAGAGGCCTTGAGTGAGCTGTACTAGTGGGAGGTGTCCCTGCCTATGGCAGGGAGTTGGAACTAGATGATCCTTGAGGTCCCTTCCAACCTCACCATTCTATGATTCTATAATTGCCATGTAGCTGCTCACGGCCATAAGGACGAAAGCCCTGAATTGTGTTTCAAACCCATTCTCTAACATCTCTAAAATAGCCTGAATCAAAACTACAAAAAAACAGACGACTGTTCACCTTGAAATGTAGATCACAACTATCAAATTTAATGGGAAGATTCCTACTGATTTCAATAGTTCACTTGAGACTTCAAGGTTCTTTGAGCAGTTTTGCCTTTAATGTATTCATAACACTAACTTCCAAAGAGTTTTAATCGTGATTATCAAATTTTCTTGAGGAAAAAACCCAAATGCCTGCCTGAATTACAAGATAAATCTTGGAACTGTATTATCTTTTGGATATTATCATTGTTCTGAATCAGACAGCAGAAGACATTTAAATTTTCTTATCGCTCGAAAAGTAAAAAATTGAATATACTTAATGACCAAAAAATGAAACAACAAAAAAAAAAATCATTGCTTACATTAATTGTTGCAGCTTTGATGCTGAGCTTATTGTACTGCAGATTTGTTTATAATTTGAATTAGAGGAGGGACAGTTGTTAAGTATGCCTTCTAACTCTAATGACAAATAATAATGTGCTTCCTCTTAGCTCAATTAATATGAATAGGCATTTAAAGGATTACTAAAATGTCTTTTTGAAATCATTACCCTGATTAGCATACACATTAGTTCACACACAACTTGAAAAATAAAATAAGCACAAATGCTTGGTCAAAAGAGAAGCCCACGTCGCTGCATAATAATGAAAGAAACAATCAGCAGCTGCAGCAGTCAGGTTTATTTGCTAAATGCATAAATTACCAAACTTGCATCACCTTAGCTGCAGCCTTTGTCATGCAAAGATTTCCATTCAGAAAGCGCTCATGAATATAGAAATGAAATGTTATGGGTTTTTAAAGCCTGAAGGTTTGTTTGGCTGAAAAATCTTGGAGATCACAATGGCCTTTTTGCTACATGAGGTGGACAATACTTAGTGCAATGTGGCACTGATGTCCACCTGAAAGTTACGTTTGCTGGTGCAATAGAAGTCTGTGGTGGGGCACACCCAAGTCTCTGCCCCACTGGAGGTTTGAATAGGGAGTGAAACTGTTCTGCTCCCCCCTACCTCTGGTTCCAGGGGTTTGGAATGTGAAAGGAGTAGGTGTCAAGTACCTTACCCCACCCCAGCAGGCTTGAATGGGGGAGAGCAAATCGCCCCAGTATATACATATGCAATGGGACACATTATCTAGGAGGACTTTGAGAAGGGACTTTGAGAGGGACTGCTAGCCATGGACTGCCAGCATCGGACTGCCAGTGTGAGACTTGGACTGAGACCTTGACTTAGACCTGGAGTCGGTCCTTGAGTCAGACCTTGAGGGGCACCTGCAAGAACGGTGACGAGAAGGCACAGTCCCTGCTCTCGACCATCAGATCTTGCCTGCCTGTTGAAGGGACCTGCCTCTGCTGTAATCGTGGGTGTGCTGCGAGCAGCCTGAGCTTTACCCTGTGCTGCCCCACGGTCTGCACTGCAAGGCAGTGCCTTGAAAGACTGCCGACAAGGAGCCAAGGGACTGTCTCCGAATTCCTACTCCACCGCCGTGAGTAGCGCAGACGTTCCCTAGGGCTCCAGGCTGCCTTTTGTTTCTAAGTGCAGCAAAGCTATTTTTTATAGCAAACCTTTTCCAAGCTTTCTGATTTTCCTGAATTACTAAATTCCCTGTAAGCATCCTTGTGAAAGACTTTTCCCAATTGAATTTCTGAACCCCATCTAATTAATTTTATATATATATATAGTTGTGGGCAGGGTTTTCTGGAAATAAAATAACTGCAGATTTTATAATTCCTGCCTGGTGAATTCCCACAACCGAGTCAAAGTCAAAGATTGTTCCCTACAAAAACGAATTTCTGTAGTAAAATGTGTGCTAGGCAGAAGGTGAAACGTATGGCTGTGCAGATAAAATTAGTACCACAAAAATGTAGCTTCTTGATAAAATTGAAAACCTCTCATGTGATTTGTTTACACTATTTCCCTGAGCTAAATACCTGCTTTTCAGTAATCTATGATTTGTTGTGCATTTAAATAGACAGACTCTATGAACCGCCGGAGATTAGTTCAGGGTCTGTTGAACAGAACACAATTGTAAAACAATGTTTTGAATAGGAACTTGGATTCATTTTTTCTGAAATGTATCTTTTGCTCTTGGTGAAATTCGAAGCCTATTTTTCTCCTTCTGACTAACTAACTATCCTTTTCTACTTTTGTCAACAAATCAACTTAATAATAGGCTCAGGGCTCAGTTGTGTGCCAAACCAATTATGTGGGTCAACAAGATGTCTTAAAGGGTGTTCAACTTGGAACATGTGAATAACAAAGTACTTAAGCATTGTTTTATGAGAAAAATAAATTCGGTAGGCATAAAATTTTACATGAAAGCAGGGAAGATTGAATTTTATCTTTCAGAGGAAATAAACAACATGTGCCTAATATATAATCGGGGTCAATTTCATGTTTTCCACTGGTGAAACCAAAGAAAGTAACAACAGGAGAAGCAATGAAATATGTCCTTTGCATGGTTTGAGGCTAATTGGAATATTTTAATGAGAGAAATTAGATCATTGGCAGTGAAAAAAAAAAATACTAGCACTACCTACATCACTCATTTGTTCTGCTGAGAGACATAGAATCATAGAATGTTGAGGTTGGAAGGGACCTCAAAGATCATCTAGTTCCAACCCCCTCCCATAGGCAGGCACACCTCCCACTAGTACAGCTCACTCAAGGCCTCCTCCAACCTGGCCTTGAACACCTCCAGGGAGGGAGCAGCCACAACCTCCCTGGGCAACCTGTGCCAGTGTCTCACCACCCTCACTGCAAACAACTTCCTCCTAACATCCAGTCTAAATCTCCCCTCTGCCACTTTAAACCCATTGCCCCTTGTCCTGTCATTGCAAGACCTTGTCAGTAGTCCCTCCCCAGCCTTCCTGGAGCCCCCTTCAGATACTGGAAGGCTACTAGGTGGTCTCCTCGAAGCCTTCTCTTCTCCAGACTGCAGAGCCCCAACTCTCTCAACCTATCCTTATAGCAGAGCTGCTGCAGCCCTCTGATCATCTTGGTGGCCTCCTCTGGATCCGCTCCAACAGTTCCATGTCCTTCCTGTGCTGGGGGCTCCAGAACTGCACACAGGACTCTAGACAGGGTCTGAGGAGAGCAGAGCAAAGGGGCAGAATCCCCTCCCTTGCCCTGCTGCCCACACTGCTCTTGCTGTAGCCCAGGACTCAATTGGTAATTATTGGAACTCCTCATACAGTCGTGGATTCATAGAGTTTCGTGTATAGGTTTATACATAGTTTAGTTTTATATGTAGTTTTATATATAGTTAAGGCAGAAAATGTTAGTCTAACATCTCGGTTTCATGGTCACAGATCTCAGAACTTTACGTGTGATAACTTAGTGTCTCATCAGCTAAGGTGTATCCCTCCACCCTGGTGCTCAGACTCTGCTGTTAGCTGTATAACTGAAGATAAAAAAGGCAATATCTTGTCTACCCCTGTCCATGAGTGACAAGGTAAAAAATTTTGTCCTATTCCTTTCCCATACTCTGAAACTGAAGGCAAGTAATGTTTCCAGTGCAATATACCCTTACCAGTCAGTCTCCTTGGCTAGTTACAAGTTTGTTGGCATATACCCTGAGATGTCCCATGCTTGCACCAGAGAAGTCTGCTTGATATTCTCTGAGCATTCATACAGTAGATGTTTCTGGAGCTGCTGTGCCTGGAGGATGCAAATTACCTGGCATCATCATGCACCATCTGGATTGGGCTCTGGTAAAGGTCAGGTAGAGTCAGTTCTGGAGAACCATTTCTGAAGAACCATTTCTGAGTTCCACCTGAAGTATTTCTGTTTGTATCTGCTGTCAGATAGGGAAATGCTTTAATCAGTATTCTAATATTTGGTTTGTTCATTTGTTCCACATGAAAAAAATTGTCTGGGATAAGCAGCAACTATTCACATATAGGAAGAGAGAAAATGTGGCAGTGTTTCTAATTCTATAGTCTTTTAGTTAAATTATTTATGAAAGAAGAAATATAGAAGTCGGCTCAGGTTCAGAAAATACTTCATATAAAACATCAAATATTAAATACTTCCTAGTTTCTTCTATTTTTCTGTCGCTCACAGAATATTTACTTAGAATCATAGAATCAGTTCAGGGTTGGAAGGGACCACAAGGATCATCTAGTTCCAACCCCTCTGCCATGGGCAGGGACACCCTACCCTAGATCGGGCTGGTCAGAACCTCATCCAGCCTGGCCTTAAACACCTCCAGGGATGGGGCTTCAACCACATCCCTGGGAAACCCTTTCCAGGCTCTCATGACTCTCATGGTGAAAAACTTCCTCCTCATCTCCAGTCTGAATCTCCCCACCTCCAGCTTTGCTCCATTCCTCCTAGTCCTGTCACTACCCGAGAGCCTAAAAAGTCCCTCCCTACCTTTTTTGTAGGCCCTCTACAGATACTGGAAGGCCACAAGAAGGTCACCTGGGAGCCTCCTCTTCTCCAGACTGAACAGCCCCAACTCCCTCAGTCTGTCCTCATAGCAGAGGGGCTCCAGCCCTCTGAGCATCCTCGTGGCCCTTCTTAAAACAAACGAACAAAAAAAAACCAAAACCAAAAACCCAAATGAAACCACACAAATAATCTAGCTAATAGATGTATATTACACATGTATCCTAGGTGACCTGCTGACTACAAGTTTAGGGTATGGTCTGTAGGGAAAGATTGATTCATATTATNCTTCACGGTCCTTATATTGATAAGGTCCCCTCTCAGCCGTTTTCAAACTAAACTGCCCCAGGTAAATATAAACAATGATTCTATCTGCATCTCAAATATTTGGTATAAACAAAGACATGGCAGTCAAAAAAGCATTCTAAGATTGATTACTGCAGAGATGACAGAGTCATGGTTGTTATGTCCAAATTTCTTCCAGAAATGGAAATTTACATTCTATCTTCATGTAATCGATGAGATATGAAAATCTCCTTTATATTTTCCTGGCTTCTGTAAGTATTTTTTATTTTTTTTCCCCTCTTGTTTGCTGTAAAAAGCAAATAAATGCTACCTAGTATGAACTTTTGAGTTCATATGATTATTGGCTGCATTAAAACAGATTTCACTGAAATTCATTGGAATGAACTTTTATGATGCTGTATAGCTAGCTGTTAAAGGAATATGACAATGAAATTGCATGGCTACATAAAAAAGCAGTCCTATCCTTCCAAATTGGTAGATGGATAGGTCAATAGGCTTCTATGCCAAGGCAGTGATTATCTCTTTTTATATACTTATGCATCAAGTCCTTATGGCACTCAGACACATTTCATTTAGAGACCACAAGAAGAGTAGCAAAATCAGATAAAAAACATAGAGGGCAATGGTGCAGAAAGGAAACACAAAGGAGATAGGCTTGTAATGAGGGACACATTTATGGTTTCAGCCATGAACAACCACCATTAAATCTACACATGGTGTGGAGCTTCAGATATTGAGGAACTAGAATCATTTTCAGAGCAGAGAATAGTTCTCACCCCATTACAAAACTGTTACCATACATGAGGTATTATTAGACCCTGTAGCATATACTCAACAAGAAGTGTTTTAAGCTTCAATTCTTTGAGAGTACCCTGTAGCATATACCCAACAAGAAGTGTTTTAAGCTTCAATTCTGTGAGAGTTTTGTTTATTTAGCTGAACTCTTGTGAATAGAACTATTTCTGTGATCACGTGAAAAGAAGAAGAAGATTTGGAGTAGTCACTGGAAGCATTAGAGCTCGCCTGTAGAAGTGAAAATGAGATGATTGAGCCATGCATGGAGCTTGACAGGGCTGAATGCAGCAGAGCTCTAAGTCTCTTAGGTTTTTTAATTACTTCCTTTGACGCTTATATAAGAACAGCTCCTACAGCGATAAACTACCAAGTTCCTACAGAGCCTTTTCTCTCTTTTAGAATACAAACTCAGTTAGGAGTCTTTGCTTATATTTGCTACTCAAAGTTTTATTAATGAATTCCTCAGTGAACCACTGCATATTTTTTTGCCTTTTACAAAGAACCATTTATTTTATTGCTGATTATTGAATGTTTGCTTTTACTTTTTTTTTTT